>CAKNYM010045798.1:34171-60680 GCA_932195095.1 Andricus curvator | reverse complement strand
AATTTTTTAAAATAAAAATCATTAAATTTTTCTTCCTAAATAGCTACTTTCTTTTGAAAACCTTCAAAAATTTACATTCTTTAAAACATTTTTTGCTTCAGAATGTTTTAAGTATATGTTTCTATGAAAATTTTCAAAATATTTAGAAATGTTTTGAAATCTTTTTGAATACCCTCTTAAAATTAATTTTTCAATGTAAAAATCATTTGAAAATTTCATGGGAATCTTAACCTTTTTTTTTTTTTTTGATTTCTTGATAACTTGCAAAATTCGGATAAAGCTTCTTTTATCGAAATTTTCAAAGGTCTACCTTTTTTTAGAAATTTGTTGAAATCTTGAAATAACACCCTTTTTCAAATCTTTAAAAAACTTCTAAACCTTCTAAATATCTTTTGAAAATATTCGAGTTTTTCTTGAAATAAAAAAAAAAAAAAAAAATAGCCCGAAATCTTTTTAAATATTCTCGTAACTAATTCATTTTCAAATATCGACATTTTGTTTACATTTTTTTAAAATCTTCTCAAGATATCTCTTCAACATAGTCGAATTTTTTTAAAATTTTGTAATCTTGCAAAATTGCAAAATTTTTCTTTAAAATCTTCTACATTCTTTTTTGAAATTTGAGGAAACGTTTTTAAATTCTTTTCAATTTCCTTTTAGAATTAATTTCCTAAAATAAAAAATCGTTTGAAATTTTCCCATGAATCTTGAGAAAATTTTATTATTCTCTTGAAACCTTTTAAAATTCTCAAAAACCTTCTAATTTTTTCAAAATTTTCAAAAATGTACAGTTTGTTAAAAAAAATTTTAAACTTAGTAAGATTTCAAAACGTCAAAATGTGTTTTGAAACGATTCAGAATTTTCAGAGGTTTCAAAGACCTTTCAAAAATCTTAAAAAGCTTCTTTTTTCGAATTCTTCAAAAATCTACATTAAAAAAAAACTGGGAAAATGTACAATTTTTTACTTATTTTTCAATCGTTTCAAAATGTCTTAATATCTCTTCAACTTACTTGCATTTTTTCTAAAATTTTGTAATCTTGCAAAATTGCACAATTTTTCTTTAAAATCTTCTACATTCTTTTTCGAAATTTTAGGAAACGTTTTGAATTTTTTGAAATTTTCTCTTAGAATTTATTTCTTAAAATGAAAAATCGTTTCAAATTTTCCAATGAATCTCAAGAAAATTTTATTATTCTCTTGAAACCTTTTAAAATCCTCAAAAACTTTCAACATTTTTTTCAAAATCTTTGAAAATCTACATTTTGTTTTAAAGAATTTTTAATATTCTTAAGATTTCAGTTATTTTCGAATCTTTTCAAAACTTCTAAATATTTCTAATTTTTTAAAATTAGAAATTAGACATTTCTAATTATTTATAATTCAAAGTGTTTGAAATTGTAAAATTTTAATTTAGAATTAAATTAAAAATTAAATTAAATTTAGATTATTATTAAATTATTATTATTATTAAATTTAAATTAAATTAAATTCAAAACTGTAAAATTTCAGACTAAAATTTTGAAAATTGGACAGTTTTATTAGAAAGGACTTGACATTATTATATGATTACTATTTCAAAGCTTCGAAGCGTATAATATAAAATTAAAATTTCGAAAATAGGAAAAGTTCAAAATATTTAACAAAATATGTACTTGAATTTTCAACAAAAAAATTAAATTTTTAACAAAAGAATTGAATTTTCAACCTTAAAAGATGAATTCTCAAAAAAATTGATATTTCAACCAAAAAAGATGAAATTTCATAAGAAAATGAATTTTAAAACCAAAAAGACGAATTTTCATCAAATAAAGATTTTCCAGACACAAATGAAAAAAAAGTTCAACTAAACTGTTAAACCTTCAAGCCAAAAGACGAATTTTCTGTACAAAAATTGAATTTTCAGCAAAAAAATTTCAGAAAAAAAAAAAATTTCAACAAAGTAGTAGATGAATTTTCAACTAAAAATATGAATCTTCAATAAAAAAATGATTTCTTGAAAAAGTGGTTCAAACAAAATAGTTGAATCCTCAAGCAAAGAATATTCATTTTCAACCAAACAGTTGTATTTTTGTCCAAGAAAGATGTCTACTAAAGCAGATGAATTTTTAAATCAAAAAGGTAAATTTAAAAAAAAAAAGTAGTTGAATTTCCATCCAAAAAAGATACTAGTTGACTTTTCAACACCAAAATGAGCATTTGGAAAAAAAAGTAAATTTGCTAAATAATAGCGGAATTTTTAATAAAAAAGTTGAATGTTCATACAAAAAAAGATTTCAGTTGTCTTTTCAACACTAAAATATCAATTTTTAACAAAGCAGTTAAATTTTCTACAAAACAATTAAATTTTCAACCAAAAAGGATGCATTTTTAACATAATTGTTTAATTTGTATTCAGGAAAGATGAAATTTCTATTTAAACAGATGCATTTTTAAATCAAAAAGACGTATTTTCAAAAAAATACTTGAATTTTCAATCAAAAAATATTTCAGCTGATTTTTCAACACCAGAATAATAATTTTGAATAAAAGGTAAATATCCTACGAAGTAGTTGAATTTTCAGTCAAAAAGGATAAGTTTTTAACAAAATTGTTGAATTTTCAACTAAACAGTTGCATTCTTAGCCAAGAAAGATGCTATTTCTACTAAAATATATGAACTTTCAAATTAAAAAGAGAAAAAGAAAAAACAGTTGAATTATCAGCCAGAAATTATTTCAGTTGACTTTCGAACACCAAAATATGAATTTTAAGCAAAAAAGTAAATTTTCTACGAAATAGTAGAATTTTCAACAAAAAAATCGAATTTTCAACCAAAAAGGATGACTTTTTAACAAAATTATTGAATTTTCAACCAGACAGTTGCATTTTTTTATCCAAGAAAGATGCAATTTCTAGTAAAATAGATGAATTTCTAAATTAAAAAGACAAATTTAAAAAAAATAGTTAAATTTTCATCCAAACAGTGTTTCAGTTGAATTTTTAACACTAAAATATCAATTTTTAACAACAAATAAAATTTCTACAAAATAGTTGAATTTTCTACAAAAAAATTAAATTTTAAACAAAAAAGGATGAATTTTTAATAAAATTGTTGCATTTGTATCCAAAATAGATGAAATTTCTACTCAAACAGATGAATTCTCAAATTAAGAAGACAAATTTTCAAAAAAATAGTTGAATTTTTATTAAAAAAGACATCATTTGACTTTTCAACACTAAAATATGCATTTTAAATAAAAAGTAAATTTTCTACATAATAGTTGAATTCATAATAAAATTGTTGAATTTTCAACATAAAAAGACGAATTTTTAATCAAAAAGGATGACTTTTTTAACAAACTGGTTGCATTTTCAACCAAATAGTTGCATTTTTATCCAAGAAAGATGCAATCTCTAATAAAACAGATGAATGTCCAAATTGAAAAGACAAATCTTAAAAAAAAAATAGTTCAATTTTTATCCAAAAAAATATTTCAGTTGACTTTTTAACACGAAAATATGAATTTTATTCAAGAAGTAAATTTTCTACGAAATAGTTGGATTTTCAACCAAACAGTTGAATTAAAAAAAAAACAGGTGAATTTTCAACCAAAAAGGATGACTTCTTAACAAAATTGTTGAATTTTCAAACAAATAATAAAATTTATAACTAAAAAGATAATCTTCAGGATGGGGCAACTGCAAAAAAATAAATATAAATAATAGACAAGACAAATTAGTAACAAGAATATTATATCAGGGTTATCGAAAAAGTTTATCTCAAAAATTCCCTAATTTTTCTTTGACCAATTTTTCATTTTTGCTGAGACCAGAATCTCAAACTTGTCAATTTTTTAACCTAAACGGAATAAAACAATGTCAAATTTATTCTTCTTGACAGTTATGGAAAGTTACAGAAATTCCCTGACTTTTGCAAAAAATTTTTCTAAATTCCGGACTTTTCCTTGACCAATAAAATTCCCTGACTTTTTAAAAAATTGTTGTTGGCTAGGTTCGTTTTTCACTCACCAGGTTTCTTTGGTGCGTAAAGTTAAATTTATATTAAATTTCTGTACAATTACTAAGAGTTATTTTTTTTATTTGCGAATTTTCAAAAATTACATATATGAATGAAGACCCCCCCCCCCCTTCCGCAACGAATCGTAACAAAATATCTCGACCCCTCCCTTCCCCTTGCAGAAGCGACGGAGCCTTTTTTCTAGGTGGGGGCAGAGACATAGACTTATAATATTAAATGGCACAATTTGTACATTGTATAATAATGTTATGCTATGTAAAAATTTTACATAGATCGTAAATAATAAATAAACAATAAATAGTAAATAATAAATAGCGTTATTAAATTTATATTGCTAAAAATTTCACAAAGATTTCAAAAATTTCGTAAAGATTCAGATAGATTTCAAAGATTGCACAAAGATTTTAATAAAAATTCCCAAAGATTTCGCAAAAAATTTTGAAGGATTCGCAAAGATTTCCGATAGATTAAAAATATTTCACAAGGATTGCAATGATTTTCCAAATATTTCACAAAGAATTCGGATAGATTTAAAAGATTTCATAAAGACTTCAATTATTTCACAAAGATTTCCTATAGATTTCAAAGATTGCACAAAGATTTCAATATAATTTCCGAAATATTTCACAAAGATTTCAAATATTTCGCAAAGATTTCAGATAGATTTCCAAGAGTGCACAAAGATTTCAATGATTTCCCAAAGATTAAAAAAATTTCACAAATATTTCGCAAAGATTTTTGATACATTTGAAAGATATCACAAAGATTTCAAATATTTTGCAAAGAGTTCGGATAGATTTCAAAGATTTCGCGAAGATTTCAATGATTTCGCAAAGATTTCATAAAGATTTGGAAGATTTCCAAAGATATAAGAAAGATTTCAATGATTTCCCAAAAATTTCAAAGATTTCAGGAAGATTTCACAAATATTTCAAATTTTTCGCAAAGATTTCGGATAGATTAAAAATATTACACAAAAATTTCAGATAGATTTTAAAGATTGCACGAAGATTCAAATGATTTCCCAAAGATTTCATATAGATTTTAAGGATTTCGGATATATTTTTCAAAGATTTCAATGATTTCTCAAAGATTTCAAATATTTCGCATAGATTTCGGATAGATTGAAAATATTTTATAAAAATTCTAGATAGATTTAAAAGAGTGCACAAAGATTTCAATGATTTCCCAAAGTTTCACAAAATTTCAATAATTTCACAAATATTATCAGATATTGCAAATATTTCGCAAAGATTTCAGAAAGATTTTATACAGATTTTAATGATTTCCCAAATAATTCAAAGATTTCACAAAGTTTTCAAATATTTCGCAAAGATTTCGGATAGATTTCAAATATTTTTTAAAAATTTTAGATAGATTTCGCAAAGATTTAGGATAGTTTCAAAAGATTTTAAATATTTTGCAAAGATTTTAGATAGATTTCAAAGATTGCGCAAAGATTTCAATGATTTTCCAAAGATTTCAATAATGTCAGAAATATTAACAAATATTACCAAATATTTCACAAATATTTCGCAAATATTTCAGAAAGATTACAATGATTTCCCAAAGATTTCAAAGATTTCGGATAGATTAGAAAGATTTCACAAATGCTTCAATTATTTTACAAAGATTTTAAATATTTTGCAATGATTTTAGATAGATTTCGAAGATTGCACAAAGATTCCAATGATTTTCCAAAGATTTCAATAATTTCACAAATATTACCAAATATTTCAAAAAATTTCTGGGGGGGGGGGGCATTTCCCCCCGGGCCCCCCAGGGCTCCGCCGCCTCTGCCCCCTTGACAAAGGCGGCGGAACCCCAGGGGGCAATGCCCCCCCCCCAGAAATCGACCAAGGAGGGGAAAAGTCTTAATTTGCCCCCCTCTGAAATCGAATGATTAAATTCAACGGATCGTTTGAATTTTTCCAGAAATCTACCTGAAATCTTTGTGAAATAATTGAATTCTTTGTGAAATCTTTTTAATCTATTCTTCAAAACCTTTGCGAAATATTTGAAATCTTTGGGAAATCATTTAAATCTTTGTGAAATATTTAAAATCTTTGTGAAATCTTGGAAATCTTTGGGAAATCATTGAAATCTTTGTGAAAATTTTCTGAAATCTTTGGAAATCTCAGCAAAATATTAGTATTCTTTGGCAATATTTGACAATATTTGTGAAATTATTGAAATCTTTGGAAAATCATTAAAGTCTTTGTGAAATATTTTAAATCTATCCGAAATCCTTGTGAAGCATTTCAAATCTTCAGGAGATATTTGGGAAATCGTTGGAAAATCATTGAAATCTTTGGAAATTTTGCGGAATATTTTAAATATTTGTGAAATTATTGAAACCATTGTGAAATCTTTTAAATCTATCCGAAATCTTTGACATCTTTCTGGAATCGTTGGAAAATCATTGAAATCTTTGGAAATTTTGCGGAATATTTGAAATATTTGTGAAATTATTGAAATCATTGTGAAATCTTTGGGAAATCTTTGAAATCTTTGTGCAATCTTTGAAATCTTTGTGAAATAATTGAAGTCTTTGTGAAATCTTTGAGAAATTATTAAAATCCTTGTAAAATCTTTGTGAAACCTTTCTAAAAGCTTTGGAAATCTTCGCGAAATTTTTCTGATAATTTTTAGAATCTTTACGAAATATTTAAAATCTTTTTGAAATATTTTAGATCTATCTGAAATCTTTGCTAAACCTTGGAAATCGTTGTGAAATCTTTTGGAAATCGTTAAAATCTTTGTACAATCTTTGAAATCTAACGAAAATTTTTGTAAAATAATTGAAATCATTCAAATCTTTGTGAAATCTTTGGAAATCTTTGCGAAATATTTGAAATATTTTTAAAATATTTAGTAATATTTGTGAAATTATTGAAATATTTGTTAAATTTCTGGAATATCATTGAAGCCTTTGTAAAATCTTCTAAATCTATTCGAAATCTTTTCAATCTATCGAAAACCTTTCCTAAATATTTGAAATCTTTGCTAAATATTTGTCAAATTTTTGGGCAATCATTAAAATCATTGTGAAGTCTTTGAAATCTATCTGAAACCTTTGGGAAATAATTGAAATTTTTGTGCAATCTTTGAAATCTATTGGAAATCTTTGTGAAATAATTGAAGTATTTGTGAAATCTTTTTAATCAATCCGAAATCTTTGTAAAATCTTTCTGAAATCTTTAGAAATCGTTGCAAAGTATTTTTTTTTAAATCATTGAAGTCTTTGCAAAATCTATTCGAAATCTTTCTGGAATCTTTGTAAAATCTTTTTTAAATCTTTAGGAATCATTGCGAAGTATTTTTTTTAAATCATTGAAGTCTTTGTAAAATCTTTTAAATCTATCCAAAATCTTTGAAATCTTTCTGGAATCTTTGGGAAATCTTTGTGCAGTCTTTGAAATCTTTAAAAAATCATTGGAATCTTTGCGAAATCTTTCTGAAATCTTTGGAAATTTTGCGAAATATTTGAAATATTTGTGAAATTATTGAAATCATTGTGAAATCATTGTGAAATCTTTGGGAAATCTTTGTGCAATCTTTGAAATCTTTGTGAAATAATTGAAATATTTGGGAAATTATTAAAATCCATGTAAAATCTCTGTGACATTTTTCTGAAAGCTTTGGAAATCTTTGTGAAATCTTTCTGATAATCTTTGGAATCTTTGCGAAACATTTTAAATCCTTGTGAAATCTTAGAAATCTTTGGGAAATCATTAAAATCTTTCTTCAATCTTTAAAATCTTTGAGAAATAATTGAAGTCTTTCTGAAATCTTTAGAAATCTCTGCGACATATTTAAAATATTTGGTAAAATTTGAAAAATTATTGAAAGCTTTGGGAAATCATTTAAATCTATCTGAAATCTTTGGGAAATCATTGAAATCTTTGTGAAATCTGTGTGAAACCTTTCTGAAACCTTTGGAAATCTTTGTGAAATCTTTCTGATAATCTTTCTGATAATCTTTAGAATCTTTCCGAAATATTTAAAATCTTTGGGAAATCATTCAAATCTTTGTGAAATATTTGAGATCTATCTGAAATCTTTGCTAAACTTTTGAAATCTTGGTGAAATCTTTTGGAAATCGTTAAAATCTTTGTGCAATCTTTGAAATATAACGGAAATTTTTGTGAAATAATTGAAATCATTCAAATCTTTGTGAAATCTTTGCGAAATCTTTGAAATATTTTTGAGTAATCATTGAAATCATTGTGAAATCTTTGAAATCTATCTGAAATCTATGGGAAATAATTTAAATTTTTGTGCAATCTTTGAAATCTATTGGAAATCTTTGTGAAGTAATTGAAGTATTTGTGAAATCTTATTAATCAATCCGAAATCTGTGTAAAATCTTTTTGAAATCTTCAGGAATCGTTGCGAATTATTTTTAAAAAATCATTGAAGTCTTTGCAAAATCTTTTAAACCGATCCGAAATCTTTGAAATCTTTCTGGAATCTTTGGAAAATCATTGAAATCTTTGTGAAATAATTGAAGTCTCTGTGAAATCTTTGAGAAATTATTAAAATCCTTGTAAAATCTCTGCGAAATCTTTGTGAAATCTTTGGAAAATTTGTGACATATTAAAAATATTTGGTAATATTTGCAAAATTATTGAAATTTTTGGGAAATGATTGAAATCTATCTGAATCCTTTGGGAAATTATTGAAATCTCTGTGAAGTCTTTGTGAAAGTTTTCTGAAATCTTTGGAAAATTTGTGACATACTAAAAATATTTGGTAATATTTGCAAAATTATTGAAATTTTTGGGAAATGATTGAAATCTATCTGAAACCTTTGGGAAATTATTGAAATCTCTGTGAAATCTTTGTGAAACTTTTCTGAAAGCTTTTGAAATCTTTGTGAAATCATTCAAATCTTTGTGAAATATTTTAGATCTATCTGAAATCTTTGTGAAATTTTTCTGAATTCTTTGGAAATCTTTGCGAAATATTTGAAATATTTTTGAAATATTTATTAATATTTGTGAAATTATTGAAATATTTGTGAAATTTTTTAAATATCATTGAAGCCTTTATAAAATCTTCGAAATCTAATCGAAATCTTTTAAATCTATAGAAAACCTTTGGTAAATATTTGTGAAATTTTTGGGTAATCATTGAAATCACTGTGAAATCTTTGAAATCTATCTGTTATCTTTGGGAAATAATTTAAATTTTTGTGCAATCTTTGAAATCTATTGGAAATCTTTGTGAAATCTTTCAAATCAATCCGGAATCTTTGTGAAATCTTTGTAGAATCTTTTTGAAATCTTTAAGAATCGTTGCGAGGTATTTTTAAAAAATTATTGAAGCCTTTGTAAAATCTTTTAAACCTATCCGAAATCTTTGAAATCTTTCTGCAATTTTTGTGCAATCTTTATAAAATCTTTTTGAAATCTTTAGGAATCGTTGAGAAGTATATTAAAAAAATCATTGAAGTCTTCGTAAAATCTTTGAAATCTATCCGAAATTTTTGAAATCTTTGGGAAATCATTGAAATCTTTGCGAAATCTTTCTGAAATCTTCTGAAATTTTGCGGAATATTTGAAATATTTGTGACATTATTGAAATCATTGTGAAATCTTTGTGCAATCTTTGAAATCTTTGTGAAATAATTAAAATCTTAGTGAAATTATTAAAATCCAGGTAAAATCTCTGTGAAATCTTTCTGAAAGCTTTGGAAATCTTTGTAAAATCTTTCTGATAATCTTTGGAATCTTTGCGAAACATTTAAAATCTTTTTAAAATCTTAGAAATCATTAAAATCTTTGTGAAATATTTGAGATCTATCTGAAATCTTTGCTAAACCTTGGAACTCTTTGTGAAATCTTTTGGAAATCGTCAAACCTTTGTGTAATCTTTGAAATCTAACAAAAATTTGTGTAAAATAATTGAAACCATTCAAATCTTTGTGAAATCTTTGGAAATCTTTGCGAAAAATTTGAAATATTTTAAAAATATTTAGTAATATTTGTGAAATTAGTGAAATATTTGTGAAATTTTTTTACTAACATTGAAGCCTTTGAAAAATCTTCTGAATCTATTCGAAATCTTTTAAATCTATTGAAAACCTTTGCTAAATATTTGTGAAATTTTTGGGTAATCATTGAAATCATTGTGAAATTTTTGAAATCTATCTGAAATCCTTGCGAAATCTTTGAGAAATAATTGAAGTATTTGTGAAATCTTTTAAATCAATCCGAAATCTTTGTGAAATAATTGAAGTATTTGTGAAATCTTTTAAATCAATTCGAAATCTTTGTGAAATAATTGAAGTATTTGTGAAATATTTTTAATTAATCCGAAATCTTTGTAAAATCTTTTTAAAATCTAATAGATTTTAGACTTTCACGATGATCCATTATAATAAATTTAAATTAAAAATCTTTTTAAAATCGTTTTGAAATCTTTAGCAATCGTTGCGAAGTCTTTTTTTTAATCATTGAAGTCTTTGTAAAGTCTTTTAAATCCATCCGAAGTCTTTGAAATCTTTCTGGATTCTTTGGAAATCCCTGCAACATATTTAAAATATTTGGTAATATTTGCAAAATTATTGAAATCTTTGGGATATCATTGAAATCTATCTGAAATATTTGGGAAATCATTGAAATCCCTGTGAAATCTTTGTGAAACCTTTCTGAAAGCTTTGGAAATCTTTGTGAAATCTTTCTGATAATCTTGGGAACCTTTGCGAAATATTTAAAATCTTTATCAAATCTTAGAAATCTTTTGGAAATCATCAAAATCTTTGTGCAATCTTTGAAATCTAACGGAAATTTTTGTGAAATTATTGAAATTTTTTAAATATCATTGAAGCCTTTGTAAAATATTTTAAATCTATTCGAAATTTTTCTAATCTATCGAAAACCTTTGCTAAATATTTGAAATATTTGTGAAATAATTGAAGTGTTTGTGAAATATTTTAAATCAATCCGAAATCTTTGTAAAATTATTATGAAATCTTTTAAATCTATCTGAAATCTTTGGGAAATAATTGAAATTTTTGTGCAATCTTTGAAATCTATTGAAAATCTTTGTGAAATAATTCAAGCATTTGTGAAATCTTTTAAATCAATCCGAAATCTTTGTAAAATCTTTTTGAAATCTTTAGGAATCGTTGCGACGTATTTTTAAAAAATCATTGAAGTCTTTGTAAAATCTTTTAAATCTATCCGAAATCTTTGACATCGTTCTGGAATCTTTGGGAAATCATTGAAATCTTTGTGCAATCTTTGAAATCTTTGTGAAATAATTGAAGTCTCTGTGAAATTTTTGGGAAATTATTAAAATCCTTGTAAAATCTCTGTGAAACCGTTCTGAAAGCTTTGGAAATATTTGCGACATATTTAAAATATTTGGTAATATTTGTGAAACTATTGAAATCTTTGGGAAATCATTGAAATCTTTGTGAAATCTTTGCGAAGTCTTTCTGCAAGTTTGGAAATCTTTGTGAAATCTTTGGAATCTTTGCGAAATATTTGAAATATTTGTGAAATCTTTGGAATCTTTGCGAAATATTTGAAATCTTTGTGAAATCTTTACGAAATATTTGAGATCTTTGTGAAATCTTTGGAATCTTTGCGAAATATTTGAAATATTTGTGAAATCTTTGGAATCTTTGCGAAATATTTGAAATCTTTTTGAAATCTTTTCGAAATATTTGAAACCTTTGTGAAATCTTTGGAATCTTTGCGAAATATTTGAAATCTTTGTGAAATCTTTGGAATCTTTGCGAAATATTTACAATCTTTGTGAAATCTTATAAATCTTTGGGAAATCATTAAAATCTTTTAAATCTTCGTGAAGTGATTGAAGTCTTTTTGAAATCCTTCTGAAGTCTTGGGAAATCTCTGCGACATATTTAAAATATTTGGTAAAATTTGCAAAATTATTGAAATCTTTGGGAAATCATTGAAATCTGTGTGAAATCTTTGTGAAACCTTTCTGAAAGTTTTGGAAATCGTTGTGAAATCTTTCTGATAATCGTTGGAATCTTTGCGAAGTATTTAAAATCTTTGTGAAATTTCAAAAATCTTTGGGAAATCATTCAAATCTTTGTGAAATATTTGAGATCTATCTGAAATCTTTGCTAAACCTTTAAAATCGTTTGGAAATCATTAAAATCTTTGTGCAATCTTTGAAATCTAATGTAAATTTTTGTGAAATTATTGAAATATTTATGAAATTTTTTAAATATCATTGAAGCCTTTGTAAAATTTTCTAAATATATTCGAAATCTTTTAAATTAATCCGAAATCTTTGTGAAATCTTTTTAGAACCTTTTTGAAATCTTTAGGAATCGTTGCGAAGTATTTTTAAGAAATCATTGAAGTCTTTGCAAAATCTTTTCAATCTATGCGGAATCTTTGAAATCTTTCTGGAATCTTTGGAAAATAATTGAAATCTTTGTGCAATCTTTGAAATCTTTGTGAAATGATTGAAGTCTTCGTGAAATCCTTGGGAAATTATTAAAATCCTTGTAAAATCTGTGTGAAATCTTTCTGAAAGCTTAGGAAATATTTGCGACAAATTTAAAATATTTGGTAAAATTTGCAAAATTATTGGAATCTTTGGGAAATCATACAAATCTTTGTGAAATATTTTAGATCTATTTGAAATCTTTGCGATACTTTTGTCATCTTTGTGAAATCTTTTGGAAATCAATAAAATTTTTATGCAATCTTTAAAATCTAACGTAAATTTTTGTGAAATTATTGAAGTTTTTGTGAATTTTTTTTAATATCATTGAAGCCTTTGTAAAATCTTTAAAATATATTCGAAATCTTTTAAATATATCGAAAACCTTTGCTAAATATTTGAAATCTTTGCGAAATATTTGTGAAATAATTGAAGTATTTGTGAAATCTTTTAAATCAATCAGAAATTTGTGTGTGATTCAAAACCAATCTATTTAGATTATTAAATTTTCACAAATAGGAAAAAGAAACAATCCAAAAATTTATGTATTTCTGAAATTGCTAATATTTAGTGCATTCTTCTTACAAACATTTTTTAAATAAAAAGATTTCTTACAAGAAATTGAGGTAAAATTATTTAGACTCAATTAAAAGAAATCAGAAAATATTTATAAACAAACCCTGTAGATTGGAACGAATCATTTGTTTAGTGTCTCTCTTTGTGAAATCTTTGAAATCTTTCTGGAATATTTGCGAAATCTTTGTGAAATCTTTGTAAAATCTTTTTTAAATCTTTAGGAATCGTTGCGAAGTATTTAAAAAAAATCATTGAAGTCTTTGTAAAATCTTTTAAATCTATCCGAAATCGTTGGCAACATGAATCTTATACTTCTATTTATTATTATTTATTATTATTTATTATTATTTATTATTTACTATTAATTGTTTATTTATTAATTATGTACAATTTTTGCATATTATGATATTATTACACTACAAATTGTGCCATTCAATATTACAAGTCGTGCCCCCGCCCCATCTAGAAAAAAAGGCTCCGCCACTTCTGCCCTTGATCTGTTACGTAATTTAACTACAGTCCCTAAGTTACATCGAATGAATGAATTTTAGATAATTAATTATATATAAATAGTAATGTGCTCAGGATAAATTATTATTATTATTATTATACCATTAAGCCATTTCCCTTTCAGGGTTAAATAATAAAATTAATTTCATTCCCGAGAAGCTGAAACTACCATCCAAGCGGAGCTTCAAAATTGATTACGATTGATCCCAGTCGAAAATTAAGATATCATCAAAAATGCCGAAAACGTCTCCCATTAATTCCCCCGATAAGACACGATAATCAACTCTGACTCAGATACTCAATTGACGATAAACTCAAGACAAGATGGAAGCATCTTATGAAAGAGAGGCCTTGTTCTCCAGCATCTCGATCTCTTCGGGACCAGACTTGCAGAGCTGCAGAGCTGCAGAGGGACCAGCAAAATCCTGGTTCAGGGTCACGAAAAAATCAGGCGGAAGCCGTGGCGAAGGTCAGGAACAGACCTGCGCCTTGAAAATACCGGTGCGGGTCTTCCAAGTTATCCGAGACCGAGAAGAGCAGTCGGAGGCAGTTAGGAGGAGCATGGTAGTCTAGCTCGCATAGTAGTCTAGCTGGCCAGTCTGCTCCTCGCGCTCCGACGACCGCCACTCCGGTCTCCGGCTCTCCACCAGCCGCACGTTCCTCCGAGCATATCCTCTTTATTGTCTCTCTTTTTCTTCATTTTTTTCCCATTTTTTTTGTACCGTTTAGTATACAAGTTGTAGCCAATTGGCGGTGGTAAAGGCTCCCCTTAAAAGTGAACTGGAGCCGCGAACTCCTTCCAAGAACTGACATGCCTCCTCAGCCAATCCCTTTGGCCTCAGAGTTAGTGTAGTGACTTTCGGTGAAACCGGTTTCCTCTTCAACAGTTGCGTGTGAGTCTCATACGTCACTGGAGTCATCCCAGTTTATAGGCTTAGGCTTTAACGGGACGAAAAGCGGGATTCGCTGGACTACTCAACTGTAAGTGTTTCAGGCTTCAAACTAGATCACTCAGTGCAATTTTACATTTTTTTTCTTCATCTTGTGGAAGGTATCTATGTAAAGCATCTATCTGGAACAGTTTCTGTTTTCTTTCGAGAGTACGATCAAATTTTATGGAGATATTTACTTTTTATGGTGATCGGCTTGCGGAATTGAAAACTAGATTCAATTTTTATCATCAGTCTGAAAATGTTGGGTCTTGTTGCAAAATTAATCTCTTTGGTAGTCCAGGTCATTATTAGAGTCATCAATTGTAGATTTTCAGGGTGTCTGTCTGACCGGCAAATGACCGGGATTTCTCTCTCGAATATACTAATGTTAGTTGAACTAGTTTCTTAAAAATTCATTTTTTTTGTTGAAGATTCATAATTTTAGCGGTTGAATTTTCAACCGCTTTTTTTAAACTTCCCTTTTTTGAGTTAAAAACTAATTTTTGAGCTGAAAATTTATCTATTTGATTGAAAATGAACTTTTTTGTTGAAATTTCATATTTTGGGTGAAAAATTCAACTGTTTTGTGCAAGATTGGTTTTTTATTCAAAAATTAAAATATTTTAAATGAAAATTTAACTATTCCATTTTTGGTGAAAACTTGTTCTGTTTAGTTTAGAAATTCAACAATTTGGTTGAAAATTCAACTGCTTTTTTGAAACTTCCCTTTTTTGAGTTAAAAACTAATTTTTAGCTGAAAATTTATCTATTTGATTGAAAATGAACTTTTTTGTTGAAATTTCATATTTTGGGTAAAAAATTAAACTGTTTTGTGGAAGATTAGATTTTTTATTAAAAAATTAATTATTTTAAGTGAAAATTTAACTATTTCATTTTTGGTGAAAACTTGTTCTTTTTAGTTTAGAAATTCAACTATTTGGTTGAAAATTCAACTGCTTTGTTCAAACTTCCCTTTTTTGAGTTAAAAACTATTTTTTAGCTGACAATTTATCTATTTGATTGAAAATTAACTTTTTTGTGGAAATTTCATATTTTTGGTAAAAAGTTCAACTGTTTTGTGGAAGATTAGTTTTTTATTAAAAAATTAATGAGTTCAAACGAAAATTGAACTATTCCATTTTTGGTTAAAACTTGTTCTTTTTAGTTTAAAAATTCAACTATTTGGTTGAAAATTTACGTAGTTTATTGAAAATTCGTCTTTTTGGTATAAATTTCATCTTTTTCGTTAAAAATTTATTTATTTTATTGTTGCATTTTATGTATTTTTTTTAAACCTAAAATTTAAGTATTTGATTGAAAATTAACTTTTTTGTAGTAAATTCTTTATCAAAACTCTTTATCAAAAATAAATTTTTAAAATGAAAATTTAACTATAAATTTAACTATATAAAAAATATTTTATTTATTAAACCAAAAATATAATATCGTGTATCTCAACCAAACAAGATTTTAATTTTAAATCGAAAACAGTTGAGATCAACCAAAACAGTCTAATTTTTAACAATTTAAATATATTTTAATTTTCAGTAAAAAAATTAATTAACGACAAAATAGTTTAATTTCCTACCAGAAGGGTGGTCTATTATACCAGTCTGTCTGTTTTCAGTTTTTTATCATTTTATTAAAAAAATTGTATACTATATCCATAAAATTTTGAAATTTAAAATGAAAAAATTGCAGTCGATGTTGATAAAATTGAACTAAATTAAATTAAGTCAGTTCACATAATCAATTTACCTTCTTTGCAAATTCTTGAAAAGTTTTCGCAAAACTGAGCTTAAAATTCGCTCATGCCTTACATTGTATTTTACAAACCACACATGACTCGTCCTTTGGAATGTGGTCCCATAGGAATTAATTTTCTCCATATATATAGGAAGTGTTCCAGTTCTTTATTTCACCTGTGCATCTTTTTCTAATGTGAACTCTTTTATATGAAAATTTACTCGAGTTTCTTTCGATCGCTCGTGAAGAGAATCTTGATTCCGAATGTGGGTATATATGTATATACCCACATTCGGAATCGAGATCATTATATATAATGAATATCAAATGAGCATCTTCTGAAATTTTATATCATCCATTGTTCGTAAGATGATTCCGAATGTGGGTATATATGGATATACCCACATTCGGAATCGAGATCATTATACAATATCATGAATATCAAATGAGCATCCTCGGAAATTTTATATCATCCATTGTTCGTAAGATGAAAAAAAAGCTAGTTCAATAACAGTCTATGGGATCAAGCTTGTTTTCTTCTAACTCATAAAAGACACTTGTTGCTCTTAAGCATTTAATAGGAGCATATTATTTGTTTAAATTAATTTTATAGTGCCTCTTCATAAAACAAGTGCACATGGTGCACAAGAAGAAACAATTTTGTCAATTGAAATCCATGAGCTTTCGTTAGGCTCTATCACTAATTTTACTCTTTAAATAATTATTATTTAATACTTACAATTGAAAAGAGGACTCGCGAGGCTCTAATAGGCTTAAAAATTTGCGCAAATGAGGAATTTAAATTCTACAAATTTATTTATGAAGGAGAAACTTTGAATTGTAAATTATTCTTTAATAATGAATGGAAAAATATTATCTTCTTAACTTTTTAAACCAAATTCTATTCATAACCACTAGTACACTATATTGATTATTAAATGATGTTATATATATATTTATCTATTAATAATAATTAAGAATTTTCTGCACCGACAATTTAGTATATCAAAATTTCCAAATAAATAATTCTATTTGATAATAAAAATTATTTATGAATGTTCCTAAACATTATTGATAAAAGAGAACATTTTAATTTTAATTATTTATTAATATTGGGAAATAATTATATGATCAACATTTTGCTACCTAACTATAATTTGTGAACTTTTTCACACATTCAAAGAGATGAGAAAAATGAAATTATGGACAAAGCCTTAGAATATCTCAGTTTTCGAAATTTATAGACTGTAGTTGACGATCAAAAAAAGGGTCAAATTTTAAACAAAATGTAGATTTTTCAAAATTTGATATAAAACTTTGAAGCTTTTCAAGGATTTTGAAGGTTTTAAGATAATTAATTTTTTCTCTTAAGATTCCAGGGAAAATTCAAATAAATTCTTTTGTCTTAAAAAATAATTTAAAGAGAATATTGAAAAAAATTTAAAAATATTTGAAACGATTTTTTAAAATTTCAGAAAATAATTTGGCACATTTCATGGCAAAATTTTTCAATTTTGCAATATGAAAAAATTTTAGAAAAAATCGAATAAGTTTAAGAGATATTTGGAAATTTTGAAAGGATACAAAAATCTCGTATATTTAAAACTTAATGTAAGTTTTTGAAGATTTTGAACAAAAAATTCAAAAGGTTTTTAAGAATTTTGAAAGGTTTCAAGAGAATAAAAAAATTTTCTCAAGATTTCTCGGAAAATTTTTAAAGCGTTTTTATTCACAAGATCTATTTGAAGAGAATATTTAAAAATATTTCAAAACATTCCAAAATAATCAAAAAAAAATCTGGAAAATTTAAATACAATTTTTTTAATTTTTCAGAATTTTGTCAACATTTGAGGAAAAATTCTAATGATTTTAAAAGATATTCAGATTTTTTTTTTCAATTTCAAAAATTTTGAAAGGTTTCAAGATAATAAAAAAATGTGGCTCAAGATTCCTGGCAATATTTAAAGTGATTCTATATTTAAAAAAATAATGGTAAGAGAATATTTAAAAAGATTATAAAACATTACAAAAGATTTCCAAAATTATCAAAAATGAATCCAGAAGATTTTAAAACAGTTTTAGATATAATTCGAGTCACTTAAAAAGATATTTCGGAATTTTTGAAATTTTAAAACTTTTAAATATTTCCGGAAATTTATCAAATATTCTCAACTTTTTTGAAAGCGTCAGAGTGTCTTAAATAACTTTTGAACTCTCGATAAACGTAGAAAAATTAAATTTATATAAACTTACAGAAAATAAATAGAGAAAATTGAAAAATAAATAGCCATTCGAAATTTTTATTTTGTATTGAATTTTTTTTTCTTTAAATTATAATTTGCCTAACAATTTTTTTATTGGTTTGAAAATTCATCTTTTTGTTAGAAATTTTATCTTTTTTTTTTAGGGAGTGTCTTAAAGTACTGAAAAAATACCGAAATTTCAGTATAAATAGCCCCTTTTCAGGCTTCCGCTATTTCTACCTTTTTTTAATTGAAATTTTGTTTATTAAAATTTCCAATGTTTGGTTTAAAATTGTATATTACGAAATAAAATGTTGAAGCTTTTCAAGGATTTTCAAAGGTTTCAAGATAATAAAAATTTTTCTTAAGAATCCAGGGAAAATTTTAGTTAATTTTTTATTTTGAAAAATTAATTTAAAAAATATTGTAAAACATTTCAAATGATTTCCTAAAATTTCGAAAAAGAGTCTAGAAGATTTTAAAGCAAAATGTTTCAATTTTACAAGAGACCAACATTTTCGAAAAAATGCAAAAATAATTTTACTGTTAAGAAGGTTTCAACCAATTTAAAACAAATTGTAGATTTTTTAAGATTTCCGGCACAAAATTTAAAAGCTTTTTATTGTACAAAATTTATTTTAAGAGAATATATAAAAAGGTTTCAAAAAAGATTCCGAAAGATTTTCAAAGTTCTCATAAAAGAATCTGGGAGATTTTCAGGTAATTTTTTAATTTGGCAAACTTTTTTTTCAAAATTTTGGTATAAATTCAAATAATTTTAAAAGAAATTTAAAAGTTTGTAAAAAATTTGTAAAATAATAAAAAATTTGAATAGATTTCAAAAAACTTTAAACAAAATGTAAAGATTTAAATATTGTGAAAGGTTTCAAGATAATAAAAAAATTGTCTTAAGATTCCTGGAAATATTTAGTGATTATTATTTTTTTTTTAAATTAATTTTAAGAGCAGATTTAAAAAGATTTTGAAGCATTACGAAGATTTCCAAAATTGCCAAAAACGAATCCGGAAGATTTTAAGACAATTTTGGGAATAATTCGTGTTTGAAAGATATTTAAGAAGTTTAGAAGTTTGTAAAAGATTAAAAATATTTTAAAATCTTTTTCAAGTGCCAAAACGTCATAAATATTTTTTAAACTGAAATTTATTTTTCCAACAATTTTTTTAAATCCTGCAAAATAAACAAAAACGTTTCTTTGAAATTCTTGAGATAGTTTTTCGACATATCTTAAATCTTGAAAATTTTTTTTGAATTTTCTCAAAGAACTTAGGAAAATTATTTTATATTACCTTAGATCAAATAAAGAAACTAAAAAAATAATAAGTTACTATAAATTGTTATTTTGTATTAAAAATAATTTTTCCCTTCAAATTATGATTTACCTAAATTTTTTTCGTGAATGATAAATCTTTTTTGATTGAAAATACAAAAAAAATGTTAAAAATTAGTCTTTTTGGTTTGAAAATTCATCTCCTTTTTCTTTATTAAAATTGCAACTGTTTTGTTTAAAATTAAAATTATTTTGGCTAAAAAGTTTGTTTTTTTTTTCGTTGAAGATTGATCAGTTTATTTGAAAATTAACTTTTTCGTTGAAAATTTATATTTTTTGTTTAAAAACTCAACTATTTGGTTAAACATGAACCTTTTTGTTGAAATTTTGATTTGACACATCTGAAATTTACAAGAATCTTTTTGAATTTTTTTCAAGAGTTTTAGGAAGATTATATTCATATGAACTTAAAAACAAATGAACAAATAAACTTACAAAATAAATAGTTTATCTACATTTTTATTTTGTATTAAAAATCATGTATGTTTTAGATAATAGAGCAATTGAAAAATTTTAAAAGGTACTATCCTTCATAAATCGTTTTTTAACAACTTATAAGTAACTGGATTTTTAGACTAAATTAATTCAACTAATTCTTTCTGAAAATGAAAATTCAAGTTCCCTACCGGTCAGAATCATGGCCCAGACTGAAGGCAATTTTGCCATTTTTTTTTTTAGAAAATATTCCAAAAATAGTGCAAATTTAAATATTTTCTTAAATTTTCAATAACGTCTCAAATAATCATCATTTTTAATGTTCTTCGGCTCGTTTCAAAAGTAAATTTCTACAGAATCGCAGCAACTTATTTGCTTAAATTAACAACTTTTTCCTTGCGTGTTACAAAAAGTCAAGGTCTGAATAAAAAAGTTGAAAAATCTTTTAAAAATCTTTAAGGGTATTTAAAAATATTCTGAGCATTTTTTAATAGATTTCAATAATTTGATGCGATTTTAAAGATTTTGGGATATTTTTTTTTAAATTCCAAGGAATTTTTAGGAGCTTTAAAAATTTGCAAGGGATTTCAAAAGATTTCGTAGGATTTAAAATATTTTATGTTATTTAAAAATATTTCAAGGCATTTTCAAGAGATTTCTAAATTTTTAAGGAATTTATAAGAATTTTAATGATTTTAAGGGATTTAAAAAAATGTTCATGGACTTTTTTTTAAAGAATTTACTAGAATTTTAGAAGATATGGAATATTTTTATGAGATCTATATGGTTTTAGGATATTTTTAAAGATTTCAAGGGATTTTATCAAATTTCCGAGGATTTCAATTATTTTAATGGAATTTAAAAGCTCTTGGGGCATTTTAATCAATTTGAAGGGATTTCAAAGAATTTTAAAGATTTTATTATAATCTTAAAATTTGCAATGAAATGATTCCAAAGGATTTTAAAGATTTTAGAGTATTTAAAAAAATTCCAAGGAATTTTAAAGAGCTTCAGAAAGGTTCAAGGGATTTCAAAAGATTTCAACAGGTTTCAAAATTTTCAAGGTTTTAAAGAATTTTGGTCAACATGGAACAATTCTATATTATCTATAAGATTTTAGGATATTTTAAAAAATTCATAGGGATTTTATAAAATTTCCGAGTATTTCAATGATTTTAAGGTATTTCAAAAACTCTGAAGGTATTTTAATACATTTTCCAGGATTTCAGAAAAAATTATAGAATTTCAAAGAATTCATTCACAAGAATTAAGGGATTTCGTAGGATTTCAAAGATTGGAGGATATTTCAAAAGGTTTTAACGAATTTTTAATTGATTTCAATACTTTGACGGGATTTCAAAGAATTTTAACAATTTTAGGGTATTTCTAAAAATTCTCAGAATTTTTAAAAGCTTTAAAAAAATTTCAAGTGATTTCATAAGATTTGAAAGGATTTGTAATATTTTAAGGTATTTTCAAAGATTCCAAAGAATTTTTGATTGATTTCATTACTTTGAAGTTATTTCAAAGAATTGAAAATATTTTTGGGTATTTTAAAAGATTTCACGGCATTTTCAAAGCATTTAAAAAATGTCAAGGGGTTTCGAAGGATTTTAATGATTTAATGGGATTTAAAAATTTCTCGAGGTGTTTTAATAAATTTTCCACGATTTCAGGAAATATCATCAAATTTAATAGAATTTCGGGACGACAGAAAAATCCCGAAAAATTAAATTCCCGACTCTATAAAATTCCCGAATAAAAAAATTCCTGAAGTGGAAAATTCCATAATAATAAAGTTCCCGAATAGCTTATAATATTATCGGAATGGAAAATTCCCGAATAATAAAATTCCCGACAGTTTATAATATTACCGATTTGGAAAATTCCTGAATAATAAATTCCCGACAGAAAAGTGCCTAATTATAAAATATCCGAACTAGAAATAAATTCAAAAAAAATTTCATCCAGAAATATCTTTTTTCAATTATTATTAATTTAAATTCAAACAATAAATTTAGAAGCTTCAAACATTAAAATTTTTTTCTCTATACAAATTTTTTATTATTGTGTTTTGAATAAATAAATAATATTTATTAAAAAAAAATTTTAAATGTTTAAATTCGGGAATTTACTATTTCGGATATTTTATAATTCGGAAAATTTCTGTCGGGAATTTTATTATTCAGGAATTTTCAAATTCGGTAATATTACAAACTGTCGGGAATTTTTCAATTCGGGAATTTTATTATTTGGAAATTGTATTATTTGGGAATTTTCCAATTCGTTAATATTATAAACTGTCCGTAATTTTATTATTCGGGAATTTCATAATTCGGGAATTTTCTAGTTCGGATATTTTATAATTCGGCAATTTTTTGTCGGGAATTTTCCAATTCGGGAATTTTAATATTTGCAAATTTTATTATTCGGGAATTTTCCAATTCGTTAATATTATAAACTGTCGGGAATTTTCCAATTCGTTAATATTGTAAACTGTCGGGAATTTTCCAATTCGGGAATTTTATTATTTGAAAATTTTATCATTCGGGAATTTCATTATTCGGGAATTTTCCAATTCGTTAATATTATAAACTGTCGGGAATTTTATCATTCGGGAATTTTATTATTCGAAAATTTTATCATTCGGTAATGTTACAGTTTCGGATATTTTATAATTCGGCATTTTCTGTCGGGAATTTTCAAATTCGATAATATTATAAACTGTCGGGAATTTTTCAATACGGGAATTTTATTATATGGAAATTGTATTATCCGGGAATTTTCCCATTCGGTAATATTATAAGCCGTCGGGAATTTTATTATTCGGGAATTTTCTATTTCGGATATTTTTTAATTCGGCAATTTTCTGCCGGAAATTTTATTATTCGTAAATTTTCAAATTCGGTAATATTATAAACTGTCAGGAATTTTATTATTCGGAAATTTTCCATTTCGGGAATTTTATTATTTGCAAATTTTATCATTCGGGAATTTCATTATTCGGGAATTTTAGTCGTCTCAGAATTTCACGAAATTTTATAATATTTTAATGGATTTCAAAAAATTAATTCACATGAAGTGAGGGATTTCGTATATAGTTTAAAAGACTTGAAGAGATTTTTAAATATTTTTTGGAATTCATTTGGAATTCACCCAGAATTCTTCTTTATTTATCCTAAATTTTTAGGAATTTTCTAAAAAAAATGCAATTCTCTCGAATTCTTCTAAATTTACTCAATTTAAGTCAATGCAATGAATTTTTTAGAATTTTTGGAATTTTTATTAGTTTTTCTTTCATTTATTTTGAAGTCTTTTAAACTCACCTTATATTCTTAGGCATTTCATTAAATCCTTTTGAATTTCCTGGAATTTTTCTTAACTTATTTTATACTTACTGAATTCAATGCATTTTTTCGTATTTTTGAATTATTACTTTGAATTCACTTGCATTTTTTTTAATTCAACTTGAATTTTTATGAGTTTATCGAATTTTTTTTATTCCCATTTTAATTCCTCTACATTCCCTTTAATTTTACTAAAATCAATAGTATTTTTTAGATTTTTTTTTCAATTCATAAAAATTTTCGGAATTAAAGTTCAATTGTATTGAAGTCTAATGAATGGAATTCTTTTCATTTCTTTTGAGTTCAAGAGAACATTAGTCACATTTTCAAAGCTCATTAGCCACTTTTTGAGTTTTTCAAGTAAATTAGGCCGTGCAGCCCTGATAAAAATAAATTGAAAATTTATAATTTTAAACTTAAAATAATTCTATTTATAAAAGATTCTTTATTACAAATTTTGCAAGAATAAAATTTTGATCTTTAAATATTAATCGTCAGGGAAAATGAAAAATGAGTCTAGGGAAAATGAAAAATGAGTCTAGGGAAAATGAAAAATGAATCTGGGGAAAATCAGGAAATTTTGAATTGGAAGTTTCGCAGTCACTCTGTCTAAATTTTTTTTTCAAATTTTCATGCATATCGCCGGGAAATTTGTTCGAATCCACAAAAAAAAATTCATTTTTGTATAAGTCCCCCATAAGTCGGTGTTATAGGGTTCCAAAAAACCAATTAATTAAAAAATTTCGTTTTGCGAGTTTTTGGCGCTAATTATGATTTTTTTCCGTTTTTTTTTAAACACAAATTGTTTATAATACATAACATAATAATTTATAATGATAATCAGATGTTTATATCAATTTTTAAACCAACTTATTATAGTTTTTAGCAATTTTCTCTTATAATAGAGTTAGAAAGTCGCGGTTTTTTTTCAAATTTTTCAACTTATTATCAACTTTTCTGTTAGAACGAATCAATAATGAATTAAATTTAACATAAATAATTTCTTAAAAAATGTATTATTATTTATCGCAATATTCTCTTAGAATAATGCTAGAAAGTTGTAGTTTTTCTATAATTTTCCAACTTTTATTCACTTTTCAATTAGTGCGAGGTAATAATAAGTGCATTTCAACGAACCTAATTGTTCAAATAAATAATTATTGTTCATAACTATCTCCTCCTATATTAATGCTAGATGGCTGCGGTTTTTACTGAAATTTCTAACTCTTTGTCCACTTTTCAGTTAGTGAGGTAATAATGAATGCAAGTTAACAAACTTTTTATTTATGAACAAATAATAAATGAACATCTACCAGAATCATTTTTTGAATAGTACTGTATTTTTTTCCAGGGAATTATTTTTACTCTTCTGCCAATGTTTAAAGAATATTAATTGAAACATAAAGGCTCTGTTACAGTAGGGATAAAAACAAAGAATGTTAATAATTATCATTGTCATCGATGATAATACACATACATAGAGATTAAAAAGGTCTAAATCAAATGATTAATTGATTATAAAATTTACGGGACAAGGAAGACTTACATCAGTCAGGAAATAGCTTCCGGTACTATGTTACCACTTGCAGTAAATATTGTTTCTGACTTTCATTTCTGAAGAAGGGAATTAAAGTCAGATATAAATTTTACAAATATCTATTTTATTTAGGAAAAATATATTCAACAAAAAGAAAGAGATCGTTTGAAAAATGATTCTCTAATGTTTATTTATTATTTGTTCCTAACTAAAAAGCCAAAGCAAAGTAACAATTTTGAGAAAAACCTCAACTTTCTAGCAGTTATCTAAGAGAAGATAATTATAAGCAATAATAAATAGTTTAAACAATAATGTATGTTTACTTGCATTAATTATTACCTCACTAAGTGAAAAGAGGACAAAAAGTTAAAATTTTCAGAAAAAATCGCAACTATCTAGCATAAATATAGGAGAAGATAGTTATCAACAATAATAATTTGTTTAAACAATTATTTTTGCTAAATTTCGTTAATTATTACCACACTTCAAGTACAAAGTGGACAAAAAGTTAAAAATAAAAAAAACGCATTTATCTAGCATTACTATAGGAGAAGATTATAAACAATAATGATTGGTTTAAACAATTAGGTTTGTTAAACTTCATTGATTATTACCTCGCTCTGAGTGAAAAGTGAACCAAATTTTGAATATTTCAGAAAAAACTGCAACTTTTTAGCATTTTGCAAAGACGATGTTATTAAACATAATACTAAATTGTTTGAACAATTATGTTTGTTAACTTGAATTAATTACTACCTCACTCTCATTGAAAAGTTGAAAACGATTCTAAGAGAAAATTGCTGAAGACAATAATAAATTGTTAAAAAAAATTATATACTCATCTAATTATCAGTAGAAATGAGTATTTTATGTACTATAAACAGATTGTATTAAAAAAAACGAACAAATTTCCGGGCGACATGAATGAAAATTAAAAAAAAAATTCCAATTAATGTTTGGACCATCCTAGTAACATAATATGTATACTAGGATGGTCAAAAAATGCATTGGATTCTTTTTTAATTTTCATGCATATCACCCGGAAATTTGTTCGAATCAACAAAAAAGTAAATAAATGAAAATAAATTTCCGGGCAATATGCATAAGATTAAAAAAAAATCCAATGCATTTTTCTTCTTTTTTTTTCATGCATATCGCTCGGAAATTTGTTCGAATCAAAAAAAAAAAAATAAAATAAAAATAAATTTTCGGGCGATGTGCATGAGAATTCAAAAAAAATATCCAATGCATTTTTGGACCATCCTAGTATACATCATATGAATATGTTCAATACATTTTTAATTTTTTTAATTTTCATGCATATTACCCGGAAAGGACCCCGCACCAAATGTACAGAAAAAAGCCTTATGATAAAAAA
>CAKNYM010045798.1:10169-20525 GCA_932195095.1 Andricus curvator | reverse complement strand
AAAGAAAATTCATTTTTTAGTAGAAAAGTCATCTTTTCTTGGTTGAAAAGTCCTAGTCTTCTTGGTTTAAAATTCATCTTTTTTGGTTCAGAATTCATCTCTTTTATTTGATTAACATTTGTCTTTTTAGATAGAAAATTCGTCAGTTTAGATTGAAAATTCCTCCTTTCGCACAAAAGTATTTTTTTTTTTTTTGAAAAAAAACTCTTTTTATTTGAAAAGTCTACTATTATCTTTTTATTTCAGAATTTACCTCTTTTATTTGATTACTATTCGTCTTTTCAGGTAGAAAATTCGGCCTTTTAAATTGTTAATTCATTTTTCAGTATAAAAGTCATCTTTTCTTGGTTAAAAATTCCTATTTTTTGGTTGAAAGTTTAACCGTTTTAACATTCGTCTTTTTAGACAGAAAATCGTCAGTTTTGGTTTAAAATTCATCTTTTAGTAGAAAAGTATTTTTTTTAAATAAATTCTTTTTATTTGAAAAATCTACTATTATATTTTTGGTTCTGAATTCGTCTTTTCTGTTTGATTATTCGTCTTTTTAGATAGAAAATTCGGCCTTTTGAATTGAAAATTCATCTTTTAGTAGAAAAGTCATCTTTTATGGTAGAGTAGTCTTCTTGGTTGAAAATTCAACTACTTGATTGAAACTTGAACTACTTTGTTAAAAAATTAATTTTTTTGTTTAATAATTCATAATTTAAGTTAAAGGTTCATCTCTTTTGTTGAAAATTTAAACAGTTTATTGAAAAGTAGTTTATGTGAAAATTCAACAAATCGGATAATTTAAAATGACTGATTTCGTCAGTTAGTTAAATTGACTGATTTGTAAAGTCGGTTTTGACTGATTTTCCTGTTTACAAAAAATATTTATTTTTAAAATGTCTGTTGAAATTGAATTATTTTACTTTCGCTTCTTACAAATTTTTGAAAAATGATTGAATTTTAGTAAATAGTGACTTATTTGGTCAAAGAAAACATTATCTAGAACTCTACTTATTCCAATGCTGAAAGTAAATTTTTTTTCGACGACTGATAAATCAGCAAAAAGTGACTTTTTAAATCAGTCATTTTAAATTATCCAATCTGTTGAATTTGCATATAAAAAAGTCAGTTTTTGCAACCAAAAATGGAATAGTTACATTTTTAATAAATAAAACTAATTTTTAAGACAAAAAAATAATTTACAACAAAATAGTTAAATTTTCAACAAAGTAATTGAATTTTTAATAAAAGAAGAGGAAATATCAAGCAAAATATTAATTTTCAACTAAAAAAAAGTTGAATTTTAAACTAAAAACAATTGATTTTCAAAAAAAATTCATTTTAAAGGAAAAAGTTTAATTTTCAACCAATGAGATGGATTTTCAACTAAATGATAAATCATTAACAGAAAGAATTAATTTTTGAAAAGCAGTTCAACTTTCAACCAAGTAGTTTCATTCTTGAATAAATTCCGCCAAAAAGATTAATTTTCTACCAAAAACAGCCGAATTTTCAACGCAAAAAGCAATTCTTTTTAACCAAATAGTTGAATCTGAAACTAAAAAAAGATCAGTTTTCAGCCTAAAAAGTAATAGTTAAATTTTTAATTAACAACATTAATTTTCAACCATAAAAAAAACGAATCAAATTTTTTAAATTAAATTTTAAGCCAAAGAGATGAATTTTCAAGTAAAATCATGAATTTGTAGCAAAGTAGATCAACCAAGTAGTAAAATTTTCAATAAAAGAATATCAACCAAAAAATGTAATAGTTGATATGTCAACTAAAAAAAGAAGATTTCAATTTTAAATCTAAAACAGTGTATATTTCAACCAAAAATAGTTTCATTTGAAATAATAACAGTTGAATTTAACCAAAAAGATAAATTTTCAGCGAAAAAATTTATTTTCTCCCGATAAAGACGAATTTTCATCAAAATACATGAAGTTTTAAACAAATAGTTGCATTTTCAACTGAAAAAGATCAATGTTCATTTTAAAAAATTAATTTTCAACCAAAAAAAAAAAAAATTTCAACAAAGTAGTTTAATTATCAACCACAGAAATAAGTTTTTAACTAAAATGATGAATTGGTAACAAAAAAAACTGAATTTTTCACAAAGTAGTTTAACTTTCAAACAAGGAGTTGAGTTCAATATTCAATTAACAAAATTAATTTAAAAAAAAACGAATTTTCAATAAAATAGTTCAAATTAATTCTCAACTGAATTCTGATATTTCAGCCCAAAATATCTTTTATTTCAAATCAAAAACAGTCGAATTCAATCAAAAAAGACGAATTTTCAACTAGAGTTAAATTTTTAACTAAAAAAGAAAAATGTATTTTCTACCAATAAAGACAAATTGATCTAATCAGGAACGTACATTAACCGAATCAGTAATCAGTAATTATCACTTATTAAATAAATAATTTTGATTGATCATTTATCAAAATTTAGGAATTTAATGAGGAATTTCAATTTGGAAATAATTTTACTATTTTAATATAGCAGACAAATCAGTCACTTCGATTGACTGATTGATTCAGTCAGCAATATTGACTGATTTATCTGTTAAAGCGATTGTTTTTCAGTAAAAATGACTGACTCCTCAGTCAAACTTTGACTGATTTAAATGTAGAGTGTAGGGAATGTTTTCCCCGAATAAATAAGCCATGATTATTAAAATTCGACCATTTTTAAAAAACTGGTAAGAAGCAAAAGTAAAAAAATTATTTACAAGAGCTATTGTTAGAATAATTATTTTTCGTAAGTTTCAAACTTTTTTCATAAAAAATTGTTTTCTTTCATAAGACATGACTGATAATATCATTTCAATTCTGAAAACCATAGAAATTTTTTTTCCATAGTCCTGATTTTTAGCACAACTACCTTAAAAAAATTTTATATCTCAAAAAGCGGAATATAATGCAATTTAATTTTCTCGAGGTCAACAGTTTTGAAGACTCAGGAATTAAAAATAAAATACTGACGTGTGAAGAATTCGTACCGCTGAGCATGCATTCGACCTCATTCCTTAAGTAAATGTAATGACCTAACCGTTTTCATAATACCTAACATCAGCAGCGATTTTCTTTAGATCAACTCGTAATCGATTAAAGTATTTTTATTATTCATTCAATTCATAGAATTCATCATAATCGCCCTATTTCCCTCTTTAATATTTAAAAAAATATTTTTTTTTTCAAATAATTTCCACTCTAGGGTGCGTTATCCACTCTAGGGAGGTTTTTCCTTCCTGATGAAAAAAAGGAATGCAGTTTTAAATGCAAAAAAAAATTGTAGAATGATTTAAATTGAAAAAAAAACCGGGAAATGGTCCGGAATTTTTTAATCCGCCATTTTCAATTTAAAGAATTTCAAAATGCAGTTTTGAAGGTTTAAGCAGTTAAAAATTAAAAGGGGTTAGAATCTAAAATTTTTGGATAAAAACCGTTTTAAGTTGTTCAACTGTAAATATAAATCAATTAATGATTTTTATAACTGAGCTGTAGTTCGAGTGATACAAATTGAACAATAATTAATTTTACAAGAAATCTTTTAATACAAAAAAATTTATAATATTTAGCAATATTATACTGGTCATTCAAAATGAGCAATTATAAATCAAGTATTCAAAACTAAATAATTTGAAACTGAATTGTTTGAAATAGAACGCCTTGAAAAGAACTCTAATTTTTTAATTTAAAAAATTTTAATTTTTGAGTGAAAGCGTTGAATTTTGATGTGTAAATAACAATGGAACAATTGTTAATTGGAAATGATTTAAAATTAAAATAATTCAACATAAAAAATGTATGTATAAAAAAACGTTTGAATTACACAATTCTAATTTTAAAAGAAAAGTAAGAAACTTTGGTATTTATTTTTTTTTTTTAAATTGGAAGAGGAATTTTCTGGTTTTTTACATTTTTATTGTGTTGAAGGTGTGTAAACTTAGTATTTTTTGCATTTTCATTGAGTTAAAAAAGCGGAAACTTAATTTTTAATTTTTTTTTTATTTGAATTGGCAGAGAGAAATTTTATATTTTAACCTTTTTTATCGAATTGGAAAGGAGGAAATTCTGGTTATTTATTTTTTGTTCCGAATTGGAAGAGGCCATTTTTTGCTTTTTCATATTTTTATTGGGACGGCTGAAGAATCCCAAAAAGTAAAACTGCCAACACTGTAAAATTCCCTAATAATAAAATTCCCGATAGTATATAATATTACCGAATTTGAAAATTTCCGAATAATAAAATTCCCGACAGAAAATTTCCAAATTATAATTATTATAAAAATACAATAATAAAATATTTGTATCGAAGGAATTTTTTTTTAAGTTTAAAGTTTTTAAAAATTATTGTTTGAATTGAAAATAACAATAATTGTATGAAAATTATCTAACTACAATTTTTTCAAAACACTTGCGCCTCGAACGAAAAAAAAATTTCCCCTACATTTTTTCTCCGAATCTAATAACATTTTCCTAACAAACTTTGCAGAATTCATTTCAGCGCTGAATTATCTCGAAGTTTCTTTTAAATTGAAAATTCGTTTTTTGAGAACCTTTTTTGTAATTAAAAGAAATGGTATGCACATTTTAAACCAAATCTTTCATCGAGAAATATATTTTTTTTAATTATTGTTATTTTAAATTCAAAAATAATTTTAACAAACTTTAAACTTTAAAACAACAATTTTTTCTGTGATAAAAATATTTGATTATTGTATTTTCAATAAATAAATAATATTTATTCAAAAACAATTTTTCTAACGTTTAAATTCTGGAATTTTTTACTTCGGATATTTTAGAATTCGGTAATTTTCTCTCATGAATTTTATTATTCGAGAATTTTCCAATTCGGTAATATTAAAAACTGTTCGGGAATTTTCCAATTCGGGATTTTTAATTTTTATATATCGGCAATTTTACAATTTCAGGCATTTTATTATTCGGAAATTTTCCAATTCGGCTAATTTTACAGTGTCGGAAATTTTATTTTTCGGGCTTTTTCAGTCGTCCCTTTTTATTGAGTTTAGGGAAAGAATTTATTATTTTCAATTTTTTTCTGAATTGGAAAAGGGAAATTTGTTATTTTTAACATTATTGTTGAGTTGGAAGGCAGGGAATTTTGTTTATCATTTTTTTTTTGGTAACGGAAATTTTTTCTCATTTAAAATTTTTTTTTAAAGTTGAGAGGGACGAAATTTGGGTTATTTTTTCTGAATTGGAAAAGGCATTCTTTTATTGTTAATATTTTTATACAGTTGGAAAGGAGAAAATTTTGGTTTTCAATTTTTTCTGGATTGGAAAGGGGTAATTTTTTATTTTTTAAATTTGTGTAGAGATGAAAAGGACGAAATTTTGGTTATTTATTTCCTAAATTGGTAGAGCCAAATCTAACAGATAATTCGAAACCGCAAAATAGACACAAATGACACAATCAAGTAGAATTCAACAATCTAATCTTATCAATAAGTCCACACGAGCGTTATTTCTATACCTGCGCTCGAATCGAAATATAAAACTCAATTGAATTTGCAATATTAATTTCAACCAAAAAGGTGAAATTTCATTGAAAACCAAATTTTATCCCAAAAAGAAGAATTTTCAAGAAATAAAGATTTTTCAGTAATGAAAGAAGTTGAAGTTCATGAAGTTCATCTAAATTGTCGAACCTTCATACCAAAAGACGAATGTTTTGTACAAAAATTGAATTAATATGCATTTTAAACAAAAAGTAAATTTTCTACGAAATAGTTGAAGTTTCAACAAAACAGTTAAATTTTCAACCAAAAAGCATGACTTTTGAAATAATTTGTTGAATTTTTAACCAAGCAGTTGCATTTTTATCCAAGAAAGGTGCTATTTCTACTAAAATAGATGAATTTTTTTATTAAAAAGACAAATTTTCAAAAAAATAGTTGAATTTTCATCCACAAAAGATTTTGACTTGTCAACACTAAAATATGAATTTTAAAGCAAAAGTAAATTTTCTACATAATAGTTAAATCCATCATAAAACAGTTTAATTTTCATCGAAAAAAGATTTCAGTTGACTTTTCAACTCTAAAATCTCAATTTTTAACAAAAAGTAAATTTTCTATGGAATAGTTGAATTTTCTACAAAACATTAAAATTTTCAACCAAAAAGGATGAATTTTGAACATAATTGTTGAATTTTTATCCAAGAAAGATGAAATTTCTACTCAAACAGATGAATTTTTTAATTAAAAAGATGAATTTTCCAAAAAATAGTTGAATTTTCATCCAAAAAAGATATCAGTTGACTTTTCAACACCAAAATATGCAGTTTAATCATAAGTAAAATTTTTTACAGAATATTTGAATTTTTAATAAAACACTTGAATTTTCATCCAGAAAAGATTTCAGTGGACCTTTCAACACTAAAATATGAATTTTATTATATTATATTTTTCATTGAAAAAAAAACTGTTTAGTTGAAAATAAGTTTTTTATTTGTGGATAGAAAATTCGTCTTTTGGATTGAAAAATCCACCATTTGGACAAAATTTCATATTTTTGGTTGAAAATTCTTCATTGTGATTAAAAAATAATTTCTTTGGTTGAAAATTCGTATCTTTTTAGTTGAAAATTAATTTTTTCAACTGAAGATATAACTATTCCATTTTCGGTTGAAAATTTATATTTTTAGTTGAAAATTAATTAATTTTGCTGAAAACTCGTTTTTTTTATTTACTTTTCTAACTGGAAACTGAAATATGTATTATACTTTTGGTTGTTAAATTCATCTTTTTTAGTTTAATATTGAATTATTTTGTTGAGAATTCATTTTTATTTTTTGAAAATTGATTGTCTGAATTAAAATTTTAATTCTTCTGTTTTTGGTTAAAAAATCATTTTTTTTGTTATGAAAAAAAAAATATATTTTTTTGAAAATTCATTTTTTTTTTGTTTAACATTTATTTTTCTGAGATTTTAACTGCTCTAATCTTGATTGAAAATTTATGTTTTTTGGATGAAGATTCATCATTTTAGTTGAAAATTCACTTTAACTATTACATTTTTTGTGGAAAATTTACCTTTTTTGACAGAAATATAATCTTATTTAACTATTCTATTTTTTGTTAAGAATTCATTTCTTTCATTAAAAAAAACTGTTTAGTTGAAAATAAGTTTTTTTTTGTTGATAGAAAATTCGTCTTTTGAATTGAAAAATCCACTATTTGGGCAAAATTTCATATTTTTGGTTGAAAATTCATCATTGTGATTAAAAAATAATTTCTTTGGTTGAAAATTCGTTTCTTTTTAGTTGAAACTTAATTTTTTCAACTGAAAATGTAACTATTCCATTTTCGGTTGAAAATTTATATTTTTAGTTGAAAATTAATTAATTTTGCTAAAAACTCGTTTTTTTTTATTTACTTTTCTAACTGCAAACTGAAATATGTATTATACTTTTGGTTTGTAAATTCATCTTTTTTAGTTTATATTGAATTATTTTGTTGAAAATTCATTTTTTTGTTGTTGAAAATTGATTGTCTTAACTAAAATTTTAATTCTTCTGTTTTTGGTTAAAAAATCATTATTTTTTTTATGAAAAAAAAAAAATTTTTTGTTTGAAAATTCATTTTTTTTTGGTTTAACATTTATTTTTCTGAGATTTTAACTGTTCTAATTTTGATTGAAAATTAATGTTTTTTAGATGAAAATTCATAAATTTTGTTGAAAATGAGTCTTTTTTGTAGAAAATTAATCTCTTGGGTTGAAAATTCAACTATTTCATTAAAAATTCATATTTTTGGTTGAAGATTCATCGTTTTAGTTAAAAATTGATTTCTTTGGTTGAAACTTTATCTTTCTGACTTGAAAACACAACTAATAAGTATTTTAAATAATATTTAGAAACAAAATTTATTTTTCAATAATATTAATAATCTTCTAGGTGTATGGTTGGTTTTATACTTAGAAGAATTTAGAAATTGGGATATTGTAGCAACCCTATTACTTTGACTTCTTTTATCATTTAAATTTAGCGCCCTTTCCAATTCGAAACGATACATTTTCCCGCGAAATTTAAATAATGTAATTATTATTAATAAAAGTAGAAAATACGATTTTTTAAATCCTAATTGAAGATGCTCATAAATGCTCATTAAATTCTCAAAGCACATAAAGGTCGAGCATATTCTCATGCTCGTGAGAATTTCTCCGAGCACTTAAACTCTTTAGAACACTATCCCTGACCAATCAAATTTCCTGACTTTAAAAAAAGTTATTGTTGGCTAGGTTCGTTTTTCACTCATCAGGCTTCTTTGGCGCGTAAAGTTGAATTGATATTAACTTTCTTTAGATGAATAAAAGATCCCCCCCCCCCCACGTAACAAATTCCCCCCTTAAGCTATTACGTAATTCAAGTACGATCCCTAAAGTTAAATTTTTAAAATTTTTATTTTCCAGACCCCCCAACCAGAATTGGAAGGAACGAGAGATTTGGGCGGAAGCTCTGGATCCATCTTTCAGTTTGTGAAGAAGTAGTCTCCTTTGTTCGGCGAATATTGTAGTAGACCATCTGGAGGCCAAAAGCCATGAAATAAGACGTATGTGGGGAGGATAGAAGTTATATTTCCTCCTCGAAGTGTTTGCTTACACAACGAGGGAAAGCCAGTTCCTTGGGTATCATCACCCAGAGATGTCACAGTCTCAGAAAACCTAAAAAAAAAGCCGGATCTAATGAGCCTGATAATATCAGTTGGGTAACAAAACTCATATTTCTTCTTATCTTCCGATTAAGAGACCATGAATATAAAAAGATAAGCCGTGAAGATAGGCTAAAGATGACTTCAGGGATCAATAAAAAAGGGGAATATTGAAACTGATTGAGACTCAAGTCCCTCGAGTCCTAGACTCATTTTTATTTAAACAAGGGGAGCAATGGGGCCCAGAAATCGAGAAAATTGGGTCTCATCAAAGAAATGTGGATTCTTGAGAGGCCCAAATGAGCATCCATGGAAAAGGTGACAGCTAAGCCAGTGATGCGCAAACGACGTGGATTAGCCAGTGCCATTTTGGGCCTCACTGTGGGCCTTCTTCTGGGATTTTTAATCCTGAACCATCGAATCTCCACCCCCTCGGTTATCAACCGTTTTAATTTTTCGATTCCGACAAGTCTAGAGCAAAGAAGTGATGTCTTCGGCGACAGAGAAGAACGAGTGAACACTTCATCTTCAAATCTGGTCTTCGTGGGGGTAATGAGTGCCCAGAAGTACCTGGAGAACAGGGCCAAAGCCGTCTACGAGACCTGGGGCAAAGAAGTGCCCGGAAAAATAGCCTTTTTCGCTTCTGAATTCTCCACCGTTCCTGAAAATTGTCCAGACTTGCCGCTGGTGCCTCTTCCCAGAGTTGATGATAGCTATCCACCCCAGAAGAAGTCTTTCCTCATGCTTCAGTATATGTGGAATAATTTTGGTGAGAAGTTTGAGTGGTTTTTGAGAGCCGATGATGATGTTTATGTGAGGACTGATCGGTTGGAAAAATTGCTGAGATCTGTGGATTCTAGAAGAGCAATGTACATTGGTCAAGCTGGAAGGGGCAATTCGGAAGAGTTTGGATTGTTGTCCTTGGAGTATGATGAGAATTTTTGTATGGGAGGACCTGGAGTGATCATTTCGAGAGAGACTTTGAGGAGGATTGTGCCACATATTAAGAATTGTCTTAAGAATTTGTATACTACTCATGAGGACGTTGAACTTGGGAGGTGTGTGAAAAAGTACGCTGGGATTCCGTGCACCTGGAGTTATGAGGTGAGCGCAGTGATTAATTGTTTCTTAATTGATCTAGTTATGGAAATTTATATCCGGCCCCTTTTTTACATAATTTCCTTTCAGGAGAATAAATTCTTCACAGAAAAAACGAAATGTAATCTTTACAGCGATTTCAGAGTAAAATTTACCTGCAACAAAAATTACCTTCTCTAGTTAAGATTGACCCACCACGTGGGAAATGGTTATCATGTCCACTCTATTCAATCTTGTTTTGTTTCGATGCGAAAAAATTCAAGTTTATCTACTTGAAAATTACCCGAAACAAAAATTCACTTTTTTCTGTGTTATGAATTAACTTCATTTTGGTACTACCTGTATTAAATTCGATTTGAAAAGCTTAACATTCATGTTTCAAGTGAAAATATTGTATTTTCAACAAAATAGATGAATTTTTGAACAACAAAAATGAATTTCTAATCAAGAAGATTAGTTTTCCACGATAAAATACGAATTTTGATGTGAAATTATGAATCTTCAACCACCAAAATTAATTTTTAATCAACAACAATTCAATTCATCAAAAAAGACGATTTTTCTACAAAAGAAAATCATTTTAAA
>CAKNYM010045797.1:82251-103799 GCA_932195095.1 Andricus curvator | reverse complement strand
AAGAGCTACTCGACAAGAAAATGCACGGAAACTTTCACAGAAATGTAGAAAAACAGTCCTTGTCGAAGGAGCAAACTTTTGCTTTCCTCAAATCATCAGGGCTTAATTCAGGTACAGAGGGTTTTATTTTCGCATGCCAGGACGGTGTCATTTCCACCTTAGCATACCGTGAGCGCATTTTATGTCAAGAAGTTCCCAGTGATAGATGCAGAGCGTGTCATGTACACGCTGAGTACCTAGAACACATACTATCAGGGTGTCCAATCCACGCGGGAACGTCGTATATCTATAGACATAATGCGACCCTAAGAGTGCTTTATTACCATCTTTGTCGCTCTTACGGTGTTGGCCGTGACCCTGCCCTGCCGAACGCTCCAAAGCAGATAGAGTCGATTGTCTGAAACGAGAAGTGCCAAATTTTCTGGAACTACGATTTTCGGGCAGCAGTCTCCGTTGCGCACTCGAGGCCTGACATTGTTCTCCAAGACTTCGAGAAACGAACTATATTCGTGATCGAATTCTCGGCTCCGTCCGAATACAACATCACTGCAAAGGAGAAAGAAAAAGGGGAGAGGTATCAAGACCTTAAAAGAGAGCTACAACGACTGTACCCAAAATATTCGGTACAAGTAATTGTCCTTGTGATAGGTGCTCTCGGAGGTGCGAAACTATCACTGGTTCGTAACCTTAAAGCCATACCCGCGTGCCAAAAATATGCCAAGGCACTGCGAGATGGATGCAGAAAGCTGTCATCCTTGGGTCGCTTCGTGTCCTCAAGACACACGAGGGTTTCATCGGCCTGTCGTTATGATTTTGTCGTTGCCTATGACCACCCATCTCACGGTTATGAGACGTGGCCATAGGTGTGATTTACCGCGGTGCTACTGGGGGCTATTGACATTTTGTTGGATGGCAGTTGCTCTTAGTGGGACCCTGCGGTGGTTGTTTAACTTTTTTTTAAATTATATATATGTATATATATATATATGTATACACTATACGTTGTCACCTCAAACATATATATACAATAGACGTTGTCGCCTCATGAATATATATATATATATATATATATATATATTTCATTTGATTCATTAACTATTGCGAGTCTCGTACATTTATAAAAATTTCCAATAATGCACGATTTCAGAGAGGCTTGAGATTATGAAAAAACAATTGGGAAGGCCCAGACTTTCTTTAGGTATGTAGAGGAGTCGGAGGAAGGGGCTTTTGAAAATAAAAATGACTTGAAAATTATTTATCTTTTCAACCACAGATACTATACACTGTATACGTATAATTGTTTTTGAATTTTTACTTTGATAAAGATCAAATTCAAGGATCAAGGATCAAGTAGAGGATCAAGATAAATATCAAGAAGATAAGGGTCTTGTGAGTTTTATGCGGGCGAAATAACTTTCTTGGCCAGTAGTTTTTTTTATACGACAGAATTTTTTACTTGTTTAGAAAATTCAAAAATTTTTCTAACAATTTATGTCAACATCTAATTATCAGTATCAAGTAGAACTTATGTAAGCTTATGGGGGTGGTATTTTAAAAGTAATATTTTATTAATATTCTTTGGATAATTGTAAAGATAAATGTTGATTTTCAACTTGAGTCAGGTAATATTGACTATACTGAATAGAAATTAACAAAAACGTCTTTCTTTCTTGTGGGAAATAAGCGTTAAACTTCATGGGGCTTGCGCCACCTCTAAGCATATATATATGATATAGCGTTTCGAAAATAAGAATAATTTTGATAGAGGTTTTTAAAGTATCATTTGTGATCCACAGAACAGTTTATGTGAAAACTATATAAAGATTGAAAAGGCCAAACTGAAATAAAAGTGAGGGGAGTTACTACCATAATTCGGTGTTTAATTTCAAATCAAATACATTCCCAATTCGAACTTGGAAACTCATGAAGTGATTGCTTACGTTGCTTAAGTGATTGTTTACTGTTTCAAAAACAGAAATTTTAATAATTTTTTCAGTTTATATATGGACAGAATATTTACCACTCATATTTTTAACCCCATTTTTGTTTTAAATTGCATTTGTACATTTTAATGTCATTTCAATCTTCATTATTTGAAATTCAAGTGCAAAAAATAAAAATGATAATTTTGATCGGCCGAAGTCAGTTAGTAATTCCTTTAGTAAGCTTTTCTCACAATGTTAACTAGCAAACTGCTAATTCATTTAGTAAGGCTTATTATTCGACTTTAATAAGACTTCTTAATAAGTGGTTTTCTATTGATTACTTATAATTCAGATGGAGGGAGTAGGTTTCAAGTTTTTGGCACAGCTACACTTTTGTATGCACTTCAACGTTTCCATTATTACTGCAATTATGAACCGATTTTCAGGAATATTTTTTTCACGTTCTTACAATTATATATATAAACTGATTCTGGTAATTAAAATTGAATGAAGCCATCCTTTCAAATTTTAGTTTTCGTAACCGGCCTGAATCTCGTAACAATGAAAGGATCGTTCTTTTCGCATGATTCGATACGCTTCGTGTGCACTGCAACATTTCTATTATTCTTCAAATATTAATTGATTTTTATGAATATTTTTTTCACTTTCTTGAAATTAGACGTATAAACTAATTCTGCTCATTAAAATTGAATCAAGCCATGCTTTCATAATCCGGAGTGTCTGTCTTGCAAGTTTGACGAGGGTCGATGGCCATGCCGCGAAAATACACACTCAGCTAACACTGAGCGTTACTGCGATCTGATCCTATTGTTCTTTTCTTTTTGTTTATAAAATCAAATATTAACATTTTTTCGAAAAACCGGATGTGTACGAAAAAACAGAGTAATACGTATTTAGATGACGTATGCAAAAAATCAGACAAAAATATTCAATTGTGTGACTGAAAAGTATATCAATATATATAAAAGTATATCAATATATATTTTTCCCCAAGTATCTGAGAACAAAAGAAAGAAAACTTGTCAGATATCCGGGGTTATGCGAGATTCTCGAATCAATAAAATTTAGATAAATTAAGCCTTTTGCTGACAAAATCATTATTTTTATGGACAATATTAATTTTCTGGAAGGCAGAAATCTGCGGCTAGCAGACGACAACATTTGAACGGTGAGAACCGTTCGCAACTTGATTTTTTACTCGCAAGTGTGACATCATAGTAGCATTCGTGAAATACATTGCGAAATGGAGAAAAATGGGTAGAAAATTGATATGTCCTGTGTGTGTGAATACCATGAGACTGTAGTTGTAATCAGCAAACAAAGTATGCAGGCTAACTGTCATCTTCGCCAGCCTTCACGCTTCGAACGACACATTACCACGCACGGCATCGGGGCGCCCTTCCTTATCGACCACAAGTCTAGGCTTCGAGTCTCAGCCAAAGATAAGGCAGTTTTCAATTGGGCACTAAAAATAAAAAATGTGAATAAAATTGCCACCAAAATGTACAAATAGTTTTTTGAAGATACCATCTGCAAATGCACCAATTTTAAAGATAAACCAATTTATGATTGTCTGTTAATTGATAAATTCACCCAGTTTGAAATTATAATTGGATTCTTCGCAGAATTTCCAATTACGATATTAACCAATTTTCGACATTGATAATTCCAATATTACAAAACTGACAAGTTTTCACTTTTCTTTATAAATTATGAATTTATCAAGTCACCCAGTAATATATTTCAGAAACATCAAATTTCAAATTCTGAAATTTCGAAATTAGACCCTCTGCAAATTTATTTAGAAATTCCAAATTTATCAAGTCGCCCATTTATTCTTTTTGATGCTACACAATTTTTTGCATTGATAATTTCAATATTAGAAAACAGGCGAGTCTTCACTTTTCTTTATAAATTATAAATTTATCAAGTCACCCAGCAACAAAATATCAAAACCATCAAATTTCGAATTCTGAAAATTCGAAAGGAAGAATCACCAATCGGAAGTGAACATGGTACGAACCATGATCATTCGGAAAATCCTGGTGGATCGAATGCCAAGACTAAGCGAAAACTCGACTGATCTTTTGTTTAATATTGATAGTGCGATAGGCGATAATGCGAATGTATCGGAATTAACAAATAACGCATAAAATAGCGAACCTGACTCAGATGAGGAGAGATATAATGAATTTATAAGTAGTATTCAATAGGTAAAGCTAGACGTACAGGAAATGATTTCTAACCAGAACAAAATCATCGAAAGAATGCGTAGGAATAGAGGAAAAAATGTAAAGGCGCAAACCGAATTAAACAATAGAACTAACTCGTTTGCGTACAAGCCGTGAGCGTCCTTTGATGTTTTTGAACGACTTTGAACAATATATTAGAGCCATAGATGTTAATTAAATTTTTCAATTTAATGTTGTTTAGAAGGCATAGATAGAGAGTGGTGGAGTTCAGCACGTGGTAATATGAGCGATGACGTAGTATCATTCCCATTAAAATTTATAAAAAAATTTTGGAATGATGATATAAGATTCAGAATCAGAAAGGATCTACAGTATGGCTATTACATAACGGGGAAATTAACTAGATCAGAATACGCGCTAAAAATGATCGACAACGTGAGATTTCTAATTCTATTAATTCTAATATTATATATTTATTATTATATTATTATTTATTCTAATATTATATATATATATATATAATTCTAATAACAGTATGGCTATTACATAACGGGGAAATTAACTAGATCAGAATACGCGCTAAAAATGATCGACAACGTGAGATTTCTAATTCCACCACCCTCTGAATCCGGAATAATAGCAAGTTTGTCGAGACATTTTACCAAGGACCATTAGGGCTTCCGTTCCCTGTACCGATCGTGAGAGAACGCTTTTGTTTCAAGTGTCAGTTTTTTGGCTTTGGTGAAGGGAATAAGCATGTGTGGGTGCATAAAGGGCAGTGAGTGCGAAGATCAGGGGTAAAGGAAGAAGGGTGAGTGAAGGCAAAGGTGTAAAGGGTGAAAGAAAGTTGTGTGAAGTGAGAATTGAAGAGTGCGAATTTTTTTTGAGGTTAGGAGCAGAGAAAATAGTTTCTGGGCAAGGGGGGCAAGAGGAAGGTGAGTGAAGAGCGGGATACGTCGCAGATCACTAGGTAAGGTAGGATGCCGACGTATCGAAGTCCAAAAATGGGCGCCAGAGGGCGACAGTCAATAGACGGTCGCGTAGAACAGGTAGCCGAAATAACAGGTGACAATGATGAGGGCGCGGTTGGTGGGGAGAAGGGGGAAGGTGACAGTAGCGGTGAGACGTTACAGACGCCGACCAGGGAGGGGACGGCAGAGAGAAGGGATACAGGCACGAGACCCAAACCCGGGAGACCCTCTAACCTACAGCGCCTTAACAGGCTTGGCAGCGCGGGATCGAACAGGAGTCTAGACGAATGGCGAAATAAAGTGAGCGCGACAAGTAGTGAAGGGGAAGAAAAAAGAAAAAGAGATGAAGGGGACGATGATTCAGAAAGAGACAAGGATAGCAAGAAAATTAGGAACAAACGAAAAACACCAGACAGAGATAGGGGGGATGGGGGGATGTTTGAGAATCTAGCAGCGCTCATAAAAGGGTTCAGAGAGGAAACAAGGAAGAGACTGGATGATATGAATAGGGATATGAATAGGCAGGGGAAAGACTTAAGGGGGAAGTGAGAAAAGTAAGAGAAAAGTGGGAAGAGTGGGATAAAATCTGGAAAGAGGAGAAAGACAAGGTATGGGGTAAACTAGAGAGCATAGAGAATAGACAGAGAGAGATGGACGAATAGAGAAATAGTGAGATAAAACAGTTGGAAGAACGGATAAGTAACTTAGAAATCAGGAATGAGCATATGGGGAAGGAAACACAGAGTGCGGAAATAGTAAAAGGGACTGATAACTTGCGAAATGAGAATGAAAAATTGAAGAAAAGACTGAGTGAGATTGAAAGAAGATTCGAAGGGGAAGAAAGGACGAAGAGGAAAAATAACATAGTAGTTAAGGGATTGCAAGTGGAGAGTGAAACAGGGGAAACGGAAATCAATAATCTTTTGAAAGATATTGGAGTTCAGGTAAGGGTAGAGTGAGTTAAGAGAATAGGATGGACGAAGTAAGTAGAAAAAGGAATGTTTCTAGTGAAAATAGGGAGTGAGGAGGAGAAAAAGAAAATTATGGAGGGAAAAAAATTATTGAGAGGAAGAAGGGAAAGAGTTGAAGAGGATCTGACATGGAGGAAGAGGAAAAGAAGATGGCAAATAGAGCAAAAGGCATGGGTCGAGAGGAAAAAAGGGCGCATGGTATGGATAGGGAGAGACAGATTATGGATAAATGGGGAGGAATGGTTTTGGGACGAAGAATTAGAAGAAATAAGGAAAAAGGGAAAAAGAGTTGAGAAAGGTAGAAGAAAGGAAGATGCAAAAGAGTTTAAAGATCAAACAGAGGGGTTTCCAAACGGCAAGGCGGAAGAAAATTGAGGAGGATAGGTGAGGGAAGGGAAGAGAAAAATGTGAAAATAGCTTTCTGGAATGTGTCAGGCTTGAAGAACAAGAATGAAGGATTTTGGCGGGAGTTAGAAAAGTGGGATGTGATTATGTTGAGTGAAACCTGGGCACATGAGAAGGACTGGAAGGGGATGAAAAGGATGTTACCTAAAGGTTATGTGTGGACAATGCAAGAAGCAAGAAAGGAACACGTTAAAGGTAGAGGGATGGGCGGCATGGTCTCAGGGGTAAGAAAAGAACTGGCAGTAAAAGGGAGAACAGAGGAGGATAGGGAGGAAAAGGATGGAACAATGGTAAGAAGGATTATAATTGGAAAAGTCAAAATAGCGGTGGTTTGTGTATATAGAAGAAGAGGGGAAGAGGAAGGTTGGAGAGTAATAAGGAGGTGGATGGAGGAAAAGAAGGAAGAGTTGGTTCTGAGAGGAGGTGACTTGAATGCCTGGACTGGCGGGCAAGGGGGAGGGATGTGGGATGCAGAAAAGGAGGCCTATGTAAGAAGCTCCAAACATAGGGAGACAGACCGGGAAGGGAGGAGGTTGATAGACGAAATAGGAGAAACAGGATGGTTTATATGTAATGGCAATATGAAAGGAGATGAGAAAGGAGAGATCACATTTATAGGCAAGGGAGAAACAGTAATAGACTACATCCTGGCGGAAGAAAGAATGAGGAAGATGATAGGCAGTATGAGCGTGGGGAATGAGATAGGGTCCAAGCACTTCCCAGTAATAGCTACACTGAAAGGTGGCGTCTGAAAGCGTAGCAGAGGGAGAAAGGAAAGAGGGGGAGAAAGGAACACGAAAATGGGAGTCTGGGGGGGGGGGAGATAAATTAAAAGAGTTTAAACAAAACATGGAAAATGAGAATGTTAGGTATGAAAAAGAGGAGGGAGTAGACTCGTTAATTGAAACGTTGAAAGGGTCGATTGAGAAGGTAAGGGATGAGATAGGTACAAAAGAAGGAAGAAAAGAGGGAAAGAGAGGATGGTGGGACGCGGAATGCAGGGAGAGCAAAGAGATAATGAAAGAGTGTGTAAGAAAATGGAGGAAAGGAGAAATGGAGAAGGCGGAGTACAACAGGAAAAAAAGAGAACATGAGAGGTTGCTGGAAAGGTAAAAGCAAAGGGGAATAGAAAAATATAAGGAAGAAGTAGAAAAAGCGATCAAAGAAGCTAGGGTCTGGGATGTGATAAATAGGGAAAGAGGAGGAAGGAAGGGCGTGAATGAAGAAATAGAAATGGATGAGTGGACGGATTATTTCAGGGGTCTGTTAGGGGGATAACAAAAGAGGATCAGAGGGGAAAATAGAAGGATAGTTCAAGGAGAAATGGAGGAAGGGAACGGAATAACAAGAGAAGAAGTGGGTGAGGCGATAGATAGATTAAAAAGAAACAAGACTACAGGAGAGGATGGTATGGAGAACGAAGCGATAAAGTATGGCGGAGAAGGGGTTAGGGAAGGGATCTGGAAGATCTGCAACAAGGTCTGGAAAGGAGAAGGGTGGCCGGAGGAATGGATAACAGGGCTGGTGGTACCGCTTGTCAAGAAAGGGGAGGGCAAGAAGGTAGAGGAGTACAGAGGGATCACTCTCATGCCAGTGAGTTATAAAATATACGCAGAAATTCTAAGAAAAAGGTTAGAGAGCCAGATAGAAGAGAAGCAAAGTATCCCACATAATCAGACGGGATTTAGGAAAGGGATGGGGACAATAGATAACATTTACGTACTCAACTACTTGGTTAACAGAAATTTAGGGAGGAAAAGAGGGAAATTAGTCGCCTTGTTCGTAGACTTTAAAGCAGCCTTTGACTCAGTGAATAGAAAAGTGCTATGGCAGGCATTGAAAAAGAGGGGAATAGAAGAAGGGTTAGTGGAGAGGATAAAGGAAATTTTTACTGAAACCAGGATTAGGGTGAAGATAGGGGGAAAAAAAGAGGAGGTGTTCTGGACAGGAAGAGGTCTAAGGCAAGGGTGCCCGTTGAGTCCGCTACTCTTTAATATGCTGCTGGCAGACTTAGAGGAGAAGCTAAAGGAGAAAGGCAAAGGGGGAACGATTTTGGGTAATAGCAAACTATACTCTCCAGCATACGCAGACGACGTAGTGCTGTTAGCAGACGATGAGAAGGGGATGAACCTAATGATGAGAATTTTCGTAGAGTATGTGGGAACAAAAGAACTGACGGTGAACATAGGGAAGACCAAGGTGGTGTGCTTCAGAACTAGAAAGACCAAAATAGGTTACGTTTGGAAGATGAACGGACAAACAGTGGAAAGTGTGGAGGAATTCTGTTATTTAGGTTTTTGGTTTCAGGCAGGAGGGGGAAGCGAGGTGCAGGTGAGGAAAAGAATCGAGTGTGCGAGTAAAGTAATGGGCCAAGTATGGGGTATAGGAAAGAGAAGGTTCAATGACGATTGGAGAATGAGGGTTTGGTTGTTTGATGCGTTGGTTTGGGCGGTGATGTGTTATGGAGTGGAGGTCTGGGGATGGAAGGAACATAGGAAAGTGGAAAGCGAACATGAGAGATTTCTGAGATGGGTAATGGGGGTTAGTTGGAGTTGCCCAGGTTACATGTTAAGGGAAGAATTAGGAAGGGAAAAAATGGTAACTAGACAAATTAAGAGAGCCTGGAGGTTTGAAGAGAACTTGAAAAGGGGAGAGGGGAGCAGAATAGCACAAGTATGCTTGGACGAAGTTCGGAACAAGGAGACGAGAGGCAATTTGGGAAATTCGAAATGGGAGGAAGAAAGGAAAAAAATGAGGAGGGTTTGTGATATACAAGAAGGGGTCCAGGATTGGCAGAGCATAGAATTAGAGTTATTAGTAAGACAAGGAGAAGAGAGATGGAGAAAGATTATGGACTCAAGGTACAATAGATGGTATATAATGGTCAAAGGGTTAACGGAACCAGAATATTTGCAAAAAATAAAAAAGGAAGACAAATGGAATAGGGTGGTATGGTTTAGAATTGGAGAAGGAGTGAGAGCTTGTAGATATTGGATGGCTGAAGAGGACAATCTGTGCAGAGTATGTGGATACGAAATGGAGTCATGGGCACATGTGTTAGAGAGGTGTACAGGAGAGGAAGATGGACAGTTGAGTGTGGATGAGTGTGCGAGATGGATTTTGCATGGTAATGGACAGGGAATGGCGTGGATGAAGAAATTGGAAGAAATAAGAGAGAGCAAGAGAACAGGATAGAGCCAAACGGGTAATCCTATTAAAGGAAATGAAATAGCAAAAAGTAAACCTGTGAAATCGTTGAAAATGTATTTTATGGTAAGAGGAAACGGAAGCCTTGGAATATCGCTCATATTAAAGTTTAAGAATTATTAGTAGTAAGAGTACTGTTATTTTAAGCAAGGCGAAGCATTATAATATAAGCAGCGGTTAAGTTAGATTAAGGATGGAATGTAAATATATGTACAGGGAGCGGAGGCCCTCAAACCCGTAAAAGGGAGAGATTAAATATACATACATACCAAGGACCATTAAATTGTCACGAACAATATTCCCCACGGGACAATTCGGTCTAGTACCAGATTTAGTAGAAATAATTACCGAGGAAATAATAGATATCAAAATCAAACACAGCCACGCGGTTATAAAAATCAAAACAATTTCGAGAGCGATCACCGAGGGGCATATTCTGAAAATTACAGGCCAAAACCAGGCAATAATTGGCAAAACGATCAAAATAAACCAGATAATAATTATAGATGCAGTTATGATGGCCAGGATCGACGCGTCTATCGAAATCAGGGCTATCATAATCAGGGACGGTTTGATGATCGAAACCAAGGTTTCGATAACAGGCAAAATCGGGGTTATTTTGAAAATGGAGGTCGTGGGTACCAAGGTCGGGGATATGAAACTCGTCAAAATCGAGGATTTAATAATTAAGACTCGGGTCATGATGCATTCACTGGCCGGTCTCAAAATTATCAACCTAGCGAAGGTCAATGGTCAAATGGTCCCAATTACTAGAACTCAAATAATAAAGAGGAATATGCAAACAAGAAAATAGTAGTCCAGGAAATGTAAGCTCTACAAGCGGGCAAAATGGACAAGGTGTTTCATCCCGAAATTTAACAAAATTTTATGTAACGCCTAGCTAGGCCCAACCCACCTTACCCCACATCTTCCAAACTAACTCCATCAACTACAAGCAATAGCATTACCCATCTTCTCTGAGTTTAAACCTAACTATGGTAACTGAACTACGGTCGGTAAGATAGAAACCACAAGATACTCAAAGTATTACCATGAAGGGATAAGAACGCAGAGCATAACGATAAGTTAGCATATGATCGATCATTGAGAGACTGCAATTGCAGACTCTACCGCTTTGAGATAATTATAATTATATCCATTATCATGTGAATGTACTTATAATCTTAACAATTTAAAAAGTAACAAGTTCAAAGTTAAATCCAAATATAGGGAATATAAGTACACACGTGTGACTAAACTGAAGCAATAATTTTAGTATTATATTTTACAACATTAATGTAAAACAATATGATGTTAATTTTTTTTGTCTACGTGGTCTAAAATCAATATTTTTTGAATATTGATTATTAATTTTATAAGTTGTGAAAAAAATCTCTCTAGCTCCGCTGGAATCACAACTTATTCAATTAACTTGTAACTTAACTTAACCTAACTTAACTTATAAAATTAATAATCAATATTCAAAAAATATTGATTTTAGACCATGTAGACAAAAAACATTAACATCATATTATTTACTATATTTCGCTGGTCAAAAACCATAGCATCAATTAATTTATGTAAAACCTAAATAGTAAGTGAAAGAACATGTATATAGTCAGAAAATGCAGTAATCAACAGCCTCTGACTAGACATATGGAAATACACCACGGAACATGACTTTTGGTTTGTACCCAGCGTACACAAACCCCAGAGCCACCCTTGTCAATCGTCTTACTTTCCCAGAAGTCATACTGACAACTTCGATCTAGAAGTCGCTCTGTACAAGTCGCGTACTTTTAACTCTTCGTGAACTAACGAATTATCAAGTTGTGAACTAAGTCCCTTCGGTTTCGGTCGTCGTATGAGTCTATTTCCGGGTAAAGTCCGCAGTGTTATACATCCGTGAAAACAGAACTCAAGAGTGGATGCGGTAGCTAAAATAGGACCGTGTATCGCTATACGGGTTAATTGTGATTGTGAATTCCTTCGCTATTACCAAAACTAACTCTGCGAGAGGGTCTTGCCGTTGTCCTCCGATTATAGAGACGCAAGCGACAAACTAACTCTGCGAGAGGATCTTGCCGTTGTCCTCCGATTATAGAGACGCAAGCGACAAACTACTACTCTCTCTTGCCCTTCTACGAGTAAGAAGGTACATGTAAGTTAAGATTTATGTAACTGTCATTCTTATCAATTATCTTTACGATAAATCATCTACTATCATAATTATCTTTTCGTTGTTTTGTTCAACGGTTTAACGCAGTTCGCATAGAGCTGGCAAGTGACAAACGTACCCACAAGCGTTTCTCTTGAATAAACCTACGTTAATAAACCTACATAACACTCTGAATTAACCTTGTATGCATTCTTTGTAGCAAGATGGTACAAGTGAAGAGTTTAAAACAACGAATAATTCCAAATTGTTACTCAACATTCCGCGAATTTAAAGTTCCACTCAAAATTTACACTTTCGGTTTTAAATACCAAATTTCTTCGAAATTATTCACAATCGTAATTCCAGTCGATTCGATAACAGTAACAAAAGGGTATAAATTAATTAATTCGGAAAATTCAAACCCTTTTAGAATTTCAAATCCTTTTACCGATTTGCACTAAATTAAAAGTGCAAATTATTGCAAGTTAAAGAAAACTTCAAACCATGGTTTAAAACCACGGTTCTCAAGAGGCAAGCTACAAGACTTTGCCTCATTAATTGCCTTTTCTTATCATTTTACAAAAAACGAGTTTAAGTCCATTGTAAGAATCTTTCCTTGACGTATTGATCATCCATGATTGGAACCTATACAATAGATTCACTCATTACAAATTCAGTCAATTTTATTAAAAAATAAAAATTTTAATTATAACTTCAATCCATCAAACGGATGAACTAGATACAACATTTTTATAAATTTTAATTTAAAACCAGTGTTTTCAATCACACGCGATTCTGAAACTATAATTCACATAATTAATTTATCCAGTCTATGTCAACTCGAGTTGTCGTTTCAGAGCTAGATGCAACCATAGACATCGAATCTATACATTCGAAATGTTTCTCCTCGTTCTTAAACGATGAGTGAGTGTCTAACCTTTACTGCCTTTTCTACTGAACCACGCCGACGGTCGTTGGCCAGTGATAGGTACGCGTTACGTTCAGACCGTTTACTTATATCATAGCAAGGCTTCCAAACACTCGCGGTTAATAGAATTTGCAGTATTTGAATAAAGTGACTAACCAAGATCAATCATGTATCAGAAAGAATTGATACACATCTACCATCAAAAACATTGCTCGAGCAACCGCGAAAATAAATTCATCCAAACTCTTTTATTCGTTCTTTGGCTATGCACAAATGTCTAACTTTTACCGCTTTTTCTACTGAACGATAGAGTCAGTAATCAACGTGCGACTATAGTCAGACAATCCACTTGTATAGCAACGAACGTTATTTCACATAAACGAAAGCAATTATGACATCAAACTCTACAGCAAAATTCATTTCTAGGGTTGTTTCATGAATTGAATATTTTCACAATTGTTGAGATATCTCTTCTTATCGAAACTAACCGTTTTATAATTGAATTATGAAGTCACCGCAAATTTCACAAAATGCCCGACGAAAATTCAGCATCAAATCAATCCACTTTTAGCGGCGATACTATTCACACACTCAGTGGAGCCATGATGACATCCATGTCCGAGTGTTTCGCCATACAGCAAGGGGCAGTAAATATCCCTACCTATTATGGGAAAAATATACCTGTTAGAGATTTCATTAAGGACATAATAAACGGAGAATCTTCAGTACCAGCCAATTGCGAGAAACAGTACCTTAGAGCTATTTTAGCCCAATTAAAGGGTGCGGCTAGAGATAGCATTCACGGGAAAAACTTCGCAACCATCAGTGATTTAGTCAAGCATCTAAAACAACTTTTTGCCCCACGAAATACATATTCGTGGTACTTGAATGAAATTTCTACCATTAGAATGAGAAGAGAAGAAAATGTCAGTGAGTTCTTTGATCGCGTGATACTTTTGAAGTCAGGAGCGCAAGCTGCACTTGAAGATAAATATGCCAATGTGGAGCAACTATTAGCCTCCTTAAACGATTGCGCACTAGAGGCCTTCAAACGCGAGTTACCTGATAATATAGCAGACCTAGTAGAGGTGCGTAATCCCCAGAACTTAGATTCCGCTCTAAAAGTCGCACTTGAATACGAAGCAAGACTGCAAATAAGCCCTAAAACTCTTTAACACTGTGGTCATGATTCAAGACATTATCAACCTCATTATTTAGGGTCACGGGACCATAATCCTAGCCCTTATGTCCGTTTTAGGACAACTTCCGATACACATGAAAGCCCGTATCACATACGTTCTCATTTGCCCGAATTTTCAGATTTCATAAATGAGAACAACCCTCATTTTTCAAATAATCACTTTCCGGCTTATCAACACCGCTATCAAACTTATGCTAAAAATTCAGACAGAAATTCAGACACACAAGAATTTTCAAACCTTCCGTATAATCATATGCCAACACGCGAGTATCAGTGCACACACGATCCCTACCCCTATTTTCCGACGGCTCCGTTACAAAGTACAGGATATCGAAACCCTTATTATCAGCACGATGAGATCAACCCTCAGTGCCACATAGATTCAAACTCGTACTCCGCTCGCCAAACAGACGCTGCGACGAGCGAGACGAAAGGAGAGCGTCAAACGAGCATAGAGAACTAGAAGCGTCATACAAGAGTACAAATCATGATATTAATGTAATAAAGCTAGACTCCTTAAACAAAGAACTACTAGTAGACAAGACCGAGTTCATGAAAATAACGGGAGTAACTCAAAACCTAATTTCTACCTTAGGTACAATAAAATTGAAGCTAGGAGACTCTGAAGTAACTCACGTTTGGGGTGCTTGTTTACCGTGAGTCCCCTTGCCTCTCATATTTGGGGTGAGTATTGAGCATTCGTTTGGTTTTTGATTTCAACTATTTTCGTGACGATGTTCACTTCATTCTCCGCTTTTTTATTCTGTTGAGAAAACTAGTCGCATGTAGTGTTATCTTCTTTCGATAATCGTACTTTTTCTGATTATCCATTTTCTTTTCATAATACATATTAGAAAAGGTTTTGGTATAGTTTTTGAAACATTGAATGCGTTTCTCGATTTTCATATGTTTCTTCATAGTACGTGTAAGCATTCATTTGTTTTGGCATTTCAATTGTTTTAGCGACGACGCTCACTTCATTCTCCGCTTTGTTTTTCGGTTGAAAAGCTTAATTTATTAGTCAAACTTTTTATGCTAGGTTTCAAACAAAGTTTGCAATATGGCTGATTACTTACCTACTGAAATCGTTGATATGATACTAATTTTAGGGGAATGTCACGTTAACTACGCCGCTGCATCAAGAGTTTACGCTGAACGGTTTCCAGATAGAAGACATCCTTCCAGACTAACAATAAGAACTTTGACTGAAAGAGCTCGCAATGGGATTCTTCTTCGTGAACGCCAACATACAGAGTACGACGAAAATGATGCACGAGCTCTAACTGTTATAGCAGCCGTTCATATTGATCCACAAATCAGTACTCGACAAATTGAAAGAGAGATAGGTATACCACGTACAACAGTATCAAGAATTTTAAGATCTCTGAACTATCATGCTTACCACATTACTCTAACGCAAGCCCTCAGGCCCCATCATATTTTTGCGCGTTTTAATTTTTGTCAATGGGCTTTGCAGATGGTACAGAATGATCCTAGTTTTTTTCGATATGTACTTTTCTCAGATGAAAGTCAATTCTACAGCGATGGACAGCTCAATAGACATAACTGTCATTATTGGTCGGACGAAAATCCTCACTGGTACAGACCGATGGATCGTCAACATCGATGGAGTATTATGGTGTGGTGCGGAATAGTAAATGACTATTTAATTGGACCCTACTTTTTTGACGGAAACGTTGACAGACATACATATGGAGAACGTTAACTTAGTAACAAGACAAAGAATGTGGTTTCAACAAGATGGTGCTCCGCCACATTTTTCACTCATCGTACGTGAGTTTTTGAACTTACAGTTCAATGAGAGATGGATTGGAAGAAGAGGTCCAATCGAATGGCCCGCCTGCTCACCAGATCTAACATCACCTGATTTCTTTCTATGGGGTTATATTAAAAATGTAGTGTTTGCTCAGCGACCTACAACAAGAGAAGATCTGATGAAAAGGATTCGGACAGCCTGCGCAGCCATTTCTCGAGAAACTTTGCTCAAAACTGTATACTGTTTTGAAAGACGTCTCGTTTGTGTCTTGAAGCTAATGGAGAGCATTTCGAACATTTCATCCGTGGCTGATTGTAACACAGGCAGCAATGGTGAGAGGCAAGGGGACTCACGGTAAACAAGCACCCCAAACGTTAGAGGCAAGTGGACTCACGGTAAATAAGCACCCCAAACGTGAGAGGCAAGGGGACTCACGGTAAACAAGCACCCCAAACGTGAGAGGCAAGGGGACTCACGGTAAACAAGCACCCCAAACGTGAGAGGCAAGGGGACTCACGGTAAATAAGCACCCCAAAGGAAACAGAACTTACTACGTCCACGTCGTTGTTTCCGGGTAACGCTAAAAGTAAGGTTCTAAGAGCTAAAGAGCTAAGAGGGGAAATTTCTCGAGTCCAGTACTTTTAACACGTGTGCATCGCACGCTTCGTCTCTCCCACCAAGAGTCTCTACTCTACTCTAAGAGTTCGGGGTGGTGGCAAATTCTGACGTCATAGAATAGAATTTACCACCACCCTGAACTCGTAGAGTGGAGTAGAGACTCTTGGTGGGAGAGACGAAGCGACCGATCCACACGTGTTAAAAGAGCTGGACTCGAGAAATTTCCCCTCGCTGCCGACCTCTGATTTAAAAGTTTGTCATAAGGACAACCGCAGGATTTAGCCGGAAGCGGGTGCTAATCTGAAAAATTGCACCCGCTCCCAGCGAAATCGCGGTAAAATTTCAGCTGCAACCACGTCTCACGACCGTGAGATAGGTGGTTACAGTCTGCGACGAACTCAATACGATGATCCGGCAAAAGTCTCGTGCACCCTGAGGACACGGAGCGACCCAAGGACGACCGTCTTCTGCATTTTCCCCGCAAGAGTTTCAGCATTTTGTTGACACGCAGGGATGCTTTTCAGGCTATTAACCAGTGAAACCTTGTCACCTCCAAGAGCGCCGATGATCAAGACGATTAGCTTAACAGAATATTCCGGGTATAACCGTCGCAACTCCCTTATAAGGTTTATACCTCTATATATATAGAGTTTATACCTTTATACCTCTCTTTCTTTTCTTTCTCCTTGGCTGTGACGTTTTTGTCAGCTGGTGCCGAAAATTCGATAACAAACATGGTTCTTTTCTCGAAGTCAAGGAGAACTATGTCAGGCCTCGAGTGCGCAACAGAAACAATTGTCGAGAATATGAAGTTCCAGTATATGCGGCACTTCGAGATGGTAATAAAGCACTCTTAGTGCCACATTGTGCCTTTAGATGTAGGTCGTTCCCGCATGAGTTGGACAACTAGATAGTATGTGTCGTAGATGCTCGGGTTGTGCATGACACGCTCTGCAGCTATCATCGGGAATGTCTTGCTCAAAATGTGGCGACGGTATGCTAGAGTGAAAATGACACCGTCTTGACATGCCAAAATGAAGCCCTCCGTGCCCGACTTCAATCCGGGTGATCTAAGGAAAGCAAACGTTAGCTCATACGACATCGACTGATCTTCCACATTTCTGTGGAAGATGCCGTGTATCCTCTTGTCGAGGAGCTGTTCGTGGAAGTTTTTCTCCTGAGTTTTCTTAATCCGGGCCTTCAGAAGTGAGTATTCAAGATGGATAAGATTTTATGCATTTTGCTCACCCCTAATATTGAAGTCAAGGCCGAGTGTTTCAGCAGCCTCCTCCGCTGCTTTGTACAGAAACGCCCCTTTTCCCACTTCTTCGTGTTTCCTGACCATTTTAAGAAGAGGGTCTTGTCCATTTGCTACTATGTGTGCTGTACCCAGAATAAGTCTGTTTTGAAGACATTCAAGATTCAGTATTCCGCGACCACCTAGCCGGCGTGAGATGTAAAGTCGCGGAACAGAAGACTTAAGGTGCATGCTCTTGTTCATGTGCAAAACCTTTCGCGTCCCGATATCAAGGGATCTGAGCTCGTCCTTCGTCCATGGAACCACTCCAAATGAATAGAGTACTACCGGGACGGCAAGCATGTTCGTTGCAGATAGTTTGTTTCTCGCCGACAGTTCGGAAGACCAAATCTGCCGGATGGGACGTTTGTATCTGCATCGGAGAGTATCCTTTATTCACGTCCTTTAGTCACGTCCTGAATGCAGCTCTGTGGTACGCCCAGGTAAGTATAGCTCTCTCCAGCGCAAAGATGTCGTATAGCGCATCTGTCAACGAGCTCAGGATCTTCGAGGATGCCATTAAGTCTTCCTTTCTTCAAATTAACCTTGGCGCATTTCTCTAACCCGAATTCGATTCCAATCTCTTGAGTGTACTCTTTGACAATTTTCAGAGCTAGATGTAGTTCTCTTGTAGTTTCTCTTGATTCCTAGCATAGATCTTAAGATCATCCATGTAAAATACATGAGTGACCTTATGCTTTCGGTTTCCAGGTTTGCCGCAGAGATACCCTTCGGAATGGCGAAGTGCGAGAGATAGTGGCAATAATGTGAGGCAAAAGAGGAGAGGGCTCATGGTGTCGCCCTGAAATACACCTCTCTGAAAGGTGATACTGTTAGTGATCACACGATGTTTTCCAGATGAGATAGTAAATCTGGTTTTCCAAAGCGGCATTAATCTCTCTATGCACCTCACGATGTGTGGATGAACCTTTAGGCTTTCCAACAGACAGATGATAAGTCTATGGGAGGTTGAATCGAAAGCTTTCCGGTAATCAATCCAGGCCATCGATAGAAATCGCTGATAGGATGCTGTGTCTTTACAGACACATCTATCGATGAGCAAGTTCTCCCGACATCCTGCTACGCCTTTCTTTGAGCCACGTTGTTCAGACATCTCTCGCCATACAGGTCCAATTGTCCGAACAATCCTATCATTTAGGATAGCTGTGAAGATCTTATACAGTGTATTCAGATAAGTTATTGGCCTGTAATTCTTAGGGTCAGCTGAGTTGCCCGTCTTCGGCAGGAGCACTGTGCGCCCTTCCACCAACCACTCCGGAATAGGCTCTTCCGACTTTAGATATTAGGTGAAAATTCGGGCCAGATGCTGGTGGGTTGAAGGAAACTTTTTCCACCAGAAGGTCTTGATACCATCTGGTCCCGGAGCGGAATAGTTCTTCATGCCTCTTAATACGTTTTTCACCTCCTCGGTAGTGATAGGTGGGCATTCCTCCTCAGCTGTTATGAGGGAATTGCACAGCTCCGTGAAGCTATTTATGTTCTTTGAGCCTTCTTCAAGTGGATGTTGGACTTCGTAGACTTCTGCCCAAAATGCTTCGACCTCCTCTGGTTTGGGCGGATGGTCGACAGTAACTGGAGGTTCTTGGGAGAGTCGAGATGGGTCAGACGAAAACTGTTGATTTTCTCTGACCCACCTCTCTCTCCGCTCTAGACTTCTCCTACCGTTAGATAGTACTCGTATTCTGTCAAAAATATGCTCCCTGATGGTCAGTAGCTTTGACTTGTTGATTGTGTGATGACGGATCCGCAGTTCGCGCGCGAACTGTCGAACCTTGGCAGTGAAAGTCCTGCCAGATCTTATGTAGTCAATCACACACTGAATGCGGGACGCGTAGGGGAGCGGCGGCGAATGCGGCGCACATAAAGGAAAATGCACAATTAAAATTCAAATGAAAAGTAAAATATTGTAATAAAAAATATTTTTTAGGCTAATATCTTACCAATGCTCTATGCATGGAGAAAATTTAATTGAAGTTTATTCAAAGAGTTAATTAATGTGTTTTCCAAAAAGTTCATCTGCGCCAAGTTGTCCTACCTTGTTTGGTAATGTGGCGCGCTTCGATTTCAATTCATAATTATTGAATAAAAAACAAATTATGAAGAAAAATTAGTAAAATGTAATAAACATAAGATAAATATATTTACGTTTAATATTATTAACATATTTGAGGGATTATGTCTGCCGAAATTTGAAGAAAAAATGTTTTTTTTAACAGTGCAGATTGTCTCACAATAATTTGAGGAGTGCTAGAAAATTTTGTATTTTAAGATAAGGTTACAGACGTTTTATAAACAATAAATTAAAATTATATTAACAATAAGTAAATTTTATTCTTTTCCAAAACAGTTATAATGATTCAACATTCAAATAATATCATTACTCTAAACCTTCTAAATATTTATTCTGTCAGAACAAACCTAACCCGAAAACTGGTAAAACGATTTCAAAATACAATTATTCTAAAATAACTCTAAAATACACGATAATTATTGGAATAAAACTTTTTTATACATATTAGAAACGAAATATTATTACTTTAAGTGAATATTTCTTACCTTCTAACTAAAACCGGCACTTTGTAACTACAAAATTCTCGGATCAAAACAAACCACAAACTTGTGCGTCAAGTTACCTGTCGATTTTAGTCCTGAATGCGCCATATTAGTCACATGTGAATAGTATTTAATAAAGATTTTTTACATAAAAGTTTATTATTTTTACTCAAAATGTTAAACTTTAAAGCATTCAAGAAACTCGGAACAGTATATTTCCAACAAAATTTTATAAGTTTACACGAAACTACTGTCTTGCCCAGCCTATCTTTGTGCTAAGTTGATGCATTCGTCTTTTGGTCTTATGATCAACCGTTGTTTTTGTTTTACGGTTTGCATCTGCCAAAGTTCTCGCTGCATTGTACACACTACAATTGATAGTCCAGAGGTCGGATTCTTCGGAAAAATCTGCACGAAGCTCATCATCCAGTTCAGTCAGATTTTTGGGCTTGGGAGAAACCTGAATGTTGATGTTTCTCCGGGTCTTGAAGCATCGTTCTTCCTCTATTGGATGCCTGTTCGAGGTTGGTCTCAGTGTCGCCTCTCTTTCTCTGTTGCCGGCTTGTTCTGGCTGCGGTTGTGTAGGTGCTCCGCTTATATAACCCCTTTTCCGGAGGTCCTCGGCACGGTTTCGCAGACGTTTTTGCGAAAAATCCGAGAGCTCTGGGTGTTTCTCGCAACACAGAGCATGCAGTCGCGCCATGTAACCTTTTCGTTCAGGGGTCATACTGGTATCATAGCACTCCAGCAGGTCGTCCCTGAGTCGATGCGTCCACTTAAAAGTAATGAGATTCTGCCGGTCAATCGCATTGACTCCGTCGTGATTCGCTCCCCCAACTCTAGGATAGTCGGCATTGTTGTCCGACCCATTGTCGGGAGCCCTGCGCGTTCGATTATTTTGAACCGCACTTCCTACAACTATGTTTGGTGTTGTCATTGTTGTTCCCACGAGCAGCTAGGGAAAAGGGTTAATCCATCCTTGTAGAGCCCCGCGTGCAAGCATAAGGCTGATACTCTGAGAGGTCGCCCGGTATCCCAGAGTCACCGTTTGAGACACCTAACCCAGGTGCCATTCAACTTTCGGCACGGTTGTTACGCCTTCGCTTAGGATTTCTTCCTTCGGGACCATCCCTGGACAATTGTCCGCGACTGCTTATTAATTATTGTAACCATATTCAGCAGAAACCCTTGGTATAGGGACCCTCTATCCACAACCCGAGGACGCGTTCGGTGGCTTTGTCATAGGCCCTTCGGTTAGATTCCCAAGGAATCAAAACCGAATACCGAATATATATATATATAT
>CAKNYM010045797.1:69775-82151 GCA_932195095.1 Andricus curvator | reverse complement strand
TTTTGGACCAGACAGTTGTCTCTTTGATATAAGAATAACTAAAGAAAAATTAAATCAGTGACTCTGAATGTTTAAAAAAAATTGTTTGCTTAAAATAATAAATTTAAGGAGTGTGATTCTTTGGATTAATAAAAGACATATGTCTGGTTCAATAAGGGATCACTACTTTAGAGAAATTGATTCCTGATACTGAACAATGGGACTCAAGGAACAATGTTGAAAATGGTATTAGCTTCAATGTGTAGTAGTAGACAAACGTACCCACCAATAAATAATTGGTCAGTTCTTACCAGCCTGACATAATCAGCTCACTAGCCTCCCTCATTCTAACCCCTTTTTCAACCTACCCTCGCCTTTAGCTCGGGACGTAACAAAGGAAACTGGGGTAATAATATAGGCGGAAACAATAAAAAAAACGATACATTGTGTAATAATTAGAGTACCAAGGCAACACGTAGCCTAGAACAATCTTTTGAAAACAATGATTCTCCGAGTGAGCTCGATGACTCGGAAAATGCTCGAGCCTTGATTTGGTAGAAAATAATGCGATGGAGGCAAATCCGGGTCCAAATGATTTGAAAAACCCTCTCCCGATAGATATGCGCGGCGACCAACTAGAAAAAGAAGATAACGAAATAATGAGAAATCTCAACAATTGTCCAGTAATGCACATCGAAGTACAAAATATAAATACGAAAGCCTTGATTAATACTGGCAGCGAAATAACGTGTATTTCAGAAACATTTTTTGAAAACAATTTTGAAAAATTTAGAAAAGTGCGAATTGTTGCCAATTGTTGGAACAAATATAATAGGAGCTACTGGAGCAAAACCTGTGAAATTTAAACATCAAGTATATGCAAACTTTTAAATGGGCAACTGGGATGGAGCCTATGGGTTTCTGATAGTTCCTAAACTAAATAAAGAAGGTATAATTGGGGTTGATTTATTTAAAAGATTAAGAAGTGAAATTAACTTCGAGGAGAATACAATAGAAATAAGAGATAAAGAGAAAACAATGAAGATTAATTTTTTGGACCAGGATCCAAAACGAACTAGACTGATATATTTGATTCCGAAAATTCTCGAAAGGAGAAATATTTAAATTGCTTAGGAAAATGTTTCATGGCAGTAGAAATCCATCTTAATGTTGTAAAAGAAATGAGTCATTTGGAAAATTATGATAACGTCCAGAATGAATTTGCATTACTTGATGGTGAAATTAAAGAAAAAGTAGCTCAAAGCACGTTATTAGATTCAAGAGAAAAAGAGAGATTCTACAAACTAATTCAGCGATAGAAAAATGTTTTCTAAAAAAATGCGGGTAGGATTACGGTGTAAGAACACAAACTACAAATCGACGATAAAAGACCTTTCTCAATGAGAACTTATCCTGTACCAATGTTTCTTAGGGATAAAATCAACATATAAATCGAACATTCACTCAAACTCGATAAAGTGGGAGCAATTGGAGTAAGAACAAGTAAAACAATGAAACTGCAAAGTGCTGATTCGGCTTCTGTTTCGGCTCAACTTCAATCTATCACCGTTCAAAACGATAACCTTCTGAGCAAAATTAAGTCGGTGTATTCCAGAATCTCCAAAATGGAAGCTTCATAGAAGCAGCTAGCTGAAGATAATTCGGCTCAGAAAGAAGCCATCGAAGAGATCAAAGTCTTACATGGAGAATGGATTACCCACTTAGAAGATGCGATCAGGAACAGAGAGGTAATTACTGCGGGTCTTCCAATGGCTGCGCACGAAGATCTCACGAGTATTGTAGAGAAAATTGGGGTTCTGACCGGCTCCAAAGTACTTAAAATGGACATTAAGGATGTCTTTCGCATTCCATCCAAAGCTCAGAAACAGCGAAAACCAACGAAATTGATTCTAATTTGGAGGAAGGGGCAGTCCATGTGAACGTTATGGAAACCTCGACGGCAAGGCATGGATCTTCAGAAAATCCACCTGGATCAGAAACGTAAAGGATGCTTCATTTAAACCAGTGAGGGTCCCAGATGTTGCGGACCTTGACTCTTTCTTTAAAACTCACTTTAGCTCAGCATCGACGTCACCCCAGTCCTGACGTGCCTCTCTAAACCAGCCAACTAATGGCTACGTTCCTGATTCTTCGTCGCAACACGACTCTCAGCTTAGACTTTCAGACACCACCAGCTCTTTCCCTCAACGTACGTTCCCTGTTCTAAGACATCCAGATACTACCGGTATGTTAATCACTCTACCTGGCTTAAACTCGTCGAGTTTATGGGCGTTTCCACGGAAGCTGTCATTTTTCTGTCCCCGAGATATTATAGGCAGACCTACACTCAAAATACAAGTTATATTGCATACAAATTTACAGACAGACTCCCTCAAATAGGAACAAAAGTTTACAGTCATTAGAGAAACCCTTATGAAAAGATATAACATATAATAGTTGGATAAAATCCCAAAAATATACCTGTGTAATCTTTGTCACTAGCTACAAATTGAATGCTTTGCATGCTCACAGCTTTCCTGAGCAATGTTTGAAAATTCTGAGAAAAATCATGCTGAATCAGTGGAGCATAGGCTACTGAAATTCCATGGATTTGACATTGTGCTTTGCTTCATAACTCAGCAACAAAATCTCAAAGTCGTGTCACCGTTTTTACAATTCAAATGTCCGCTAAAAGGTCTGTAGCTGTGGAAAGTGCGCGCAACTACCCAGGTCAAAAATATTGCGATTTTTTATTAGATTTTGGTGGCCAGCCGACACTATATGAAGGAAAAAGATGTGCTTCTAAAATTATCGAAGTATCACACATTCAAATATCGAAAATTTTGAATTTGGCAAAAAAATGTCCCCTCCATCACCGTACTTTACTCCAAGAGTATTTGAAGCACACTTTTCTATGCTCACGGAAATTGAGCAGTATGTTGGGCCGAAGAATTTCACCATAGATAAAGTTAATATCGCAGTGCGCGCAAAAGTTATGTTCAATTTAAGGCTAAAATGTCCACTCCAAAGTTTCACCGTAAATGTCCACTCTAGCGCCAGCAGCTGTAAAAATCGCGCGTATCAAGATGGGATTAAATTTCTCGCTGTTTTTGCTGTATTTCTGTGGCCAAAAAACGTCCCCACAAGGAAAATTATGTGCCTCAAAAATCATGTGCATTCAGTAAAAATCAAAATTGATATATATAAAAATGGCTTTTCTTCCAAAGTTATACGTCAACAAAAAAATTTCTTTCTACAAAAAAGTTCCATTTTATTGGAAGGAATAACTTTTGTCTAAAACTTTTTTCTACAAATTTTGAATATTTTGAAATATTACAAAAAGTCGGTAAATAATGGAAAAATATTACTTTTTTCTATCAAATTACTCATCTAAAAATATTTGAGCAACAAAGAGGTTTTCACATTTGAAAAGCCTAAAGTTTTTCGCAAACTGACATTATTTTAGAGAAAATACAAAATAAATAATAAGTTTTATATCAAATTTTCGGCAAATAAATCTATCATTATTATAAGTTAACCTTTTTCTAACAAATTGAATTAGAGAAGAGTTTAAGAAAAGGTTTCCAATGGTTTTTGAAACTAATATATTTAAAATAATAGCTTAATGATGAAAAAATAGATTTAAAACAATTTTGATACAATTTTTAATACCAACATTTAATTAAACGTTAAGCATCATTTTATCTGTTTACTTTATTGTAAGTACATTTTTCGTGATACATCCCAATATAATTTCCATTTCATTTTATTTGAGTAATATCAGAGGGCCAATATCGCCAACGGCGATACCACGCTGAAAACACCAGTTCTCGTAAGATCACTGAAGTTAAGCATTGTTGGGCGCGGTTAGTACTTGGATGGGTAACCGTTCAGGAATACCTGCGTGCTGTTGGCCCGTCGTGGGTGTGGTGGGCCCACATTGGTAGTAAATATCCACCTAGAAACACTACCCGAATCGGGTAGTGAGGCAATGAACTTTCGAGTTCGAACCGCTAATCTATGTATGTATATCAGAGGGAAACAGTAATATTATTATTATACAATATATTATTCTGTATCTATATTATAATATTAGTATCTATAATATAATATAATACAATTTTTATATTATTACGTAACATAATTTTTTATATTTAATGGGACTTAGAGAATAAGTATGTATTCCTTTGGGTGTGAAATTTCCCGCCTTGTTACTGAAATTACAACGAAGATATGTAATCGCTTGTAATTATTTTTTGTTCTATTTATCATGCTTTTCACTAAAAAATTATCTATTTTTTACAAAATATTTCATTTGATCGTAGTTTCGGACGAATTTCAAAGTAATTCATTTTAAATATAATCAGATAATAAATAGATTATATTATTGAATATTAATTTCTATTATTCTTATAATATAAATGAAGAGTTTTTACTGCGTTAAAGGCAAAATCAGGTAACAAAACATCAAGAAGAAGTTTGAAAGAAACCTAAGCGGAATAGAAAAAGAAAGAAACGCAATACTTCGTTGTAAGAATAATAAATAAGATAATATATTTTCTTTGAACTGTTCAATTTACGAACTGTTATATTCTAAATGGTCAGGATGTAATTTCAGTATTGGAAAACCAACCGAAATTGATTTAAAATAAAAGATCAAGTGTGATGACTTAAAATTTAGTAATAAAGTTTCGAATTTTTCCAACAAAGTCCGCATGATTTCTTTGCAGAGACTCGGTATATATTTCTAATGAAGAAGATAGTGATTTACACGCTACTGGAAAGTATCCTGAGAATTTGAAAAAAAGAAACAACCCTCCTCGATCTTCCATTCATAAAATATTATTAATTCAACTAAGCTTATGGCCATACTAACTTCAATATATTGTTCAAACTGCGCGCATGCTCAAAAATATTGTCCATGCTAAAAAATACGTTCCTATATGTATTTAGAATGCAGGAAAAAAGTTTGAAATGTGTGCCTTAAGATTTGTACGTGGTACCTTTTCTTTCGGAATGACACATATTATTATAATTAATAAATATTTAAATTAATATTTCTATAATATTTATCATAGCGGGAAATGTGCGCGAGGACTTGCATTCTAACGCTGATAGGATATCCCTAACAATTCCCATAGCTGGAAATGTGCGGGCGGACTTGTATTTTAACGCTGGCAAGATTACCCGCAAAGATTCAGCCAGGATCCTGTGTGGAATTCTCTTGTCGAGCATTCTCGCTGTAACTCCTACCGAAATCTCCGAAAAGATTCCCCGCCAAGAAATTCGGCAGCATCTGACTAATCACACTGTGCTTGCTGGGATTGTAAAAGATGATGGTGCCGTCAATTTAGATCCGACCCTGAAAACGTCAGTATAATATACCACGACATTATTTAATCTTTCCAGAAATTTAAGTAAACTATGAAATTTACTAATTTCTTTAGTTACTAACCTAAATTTTTTGGAGCAGATCACAACCATGTGACTCTGCTACAATTTTAATAATTTTTCAAAATTTTAACAATAATGTAACCCAATTTTTTCAAAATTTTAACAACAATGTAACTCAAAATACGTGTATTACAAATCCCTATTTTTTCTAAAATTCCATACAGTTTATCTTCCCAGCACAAAAGCAAGTATTGAAACGAATTGAATTGAAAAGATTAAGAAACCCCGCAAATCCCGCTTCGCGACAATGGCTCATTGGACCAGTATGTCAATGCGTGTAAATTCGTGAAGACGCTATTTTAATTTTGAATCTCTCTATACGTACATATACGGTGCAAAATTTGAAGTCAGCGAATTCACTAAAATGCGTCAGCACGCAAACGCTTCGACATCCGTAACAGAAAAACCAACGTGCGGGGCATACAGAATTTATTTTAAACGTTTAGTAAATTGTCCCGTAGTTCAGTGGGGACACTGTGGACTGATACACGAGAGATCGCTGGCTCAAGTTTCGACGCATGCACTTTTTATTAATTTTTTTCGAATTGACCTTGACCACGCATTCATATGAATTCACATGTATTCATCTTGCGCTGTCTCAATTCAGCTAAATGCGTCTCGATTCGTTCAAAAGAATCAGAAAACGTGATTCACGCGCATTCAAAAATTTTAATTCGCTCCAATCCATATAAATTCTTTCGTTTTTGATGGGTTCGCTCACAATTATCACAAATTTTAAATTTTAAATGGAAAAAATGTTTAATTTTTTAAAGAAACAACTATTATATTAGGGCTAGGAATAACACTCGTGTTACTATATATTCTCATACTTGCGAGAGTCCTGCGAAGAGGACATGATACCATGGTGATATGCACTGACGTTTTTTCATAAACTAAGACATCTTTATTTTATAACCATGACTTACAAAACCAAAGGCCAAAACCACAACAACATCCTTAATATATTTAAGGCTGTTGGAGCGGGGTGCGTAAAAATGGCGAAATCTGTGAAGCACTCAAAACTTACCAACAACCGACGATAATTGGGTTTTGAGGTTTTAAAAAAGCAATTTGAAAATTTTATAGAGCACGGTAGGTTTTCGCGTTGTTTGCCGAGGTACTGGATCGTACTAGGAAAATGCACTGTCGGTAAAAGTCGCATGTCTTGGCGGGAATTTTAAATTAGAATAAAATACGCAAATTGTGATTTTCTTTTTTTTTTTTTATTGTTTATTGATAAGTCCGAATGATTGGCAGATGCAACAGCATCACTACAATTTAAATGAAAAAAAAAAAAATTTAGAATAAAAAACGTGGTCTCGGAAAATAAAAAGTGTACAAGTGATAAAATGATACCGTTGTGAACTCGCTGATAATAACACAGACTCACAAAAAAAATGTCTGGCCTGGCAGTCAGACCATGTCTATTATATGTTTTTGAGGTCACTGAAAACGGATCCGAAGTCCATTTTACCCCATCACGTCAGGTTTTTGACAAAACCTCAAAAAGTGTTCACAGCCACACAAAAATAAAAAATTATTCTGGCCTGGGGATCAGGCCATTTTAACTGTATGTTTTTCAGGTCGCTGAAACCGGATCCGAACTCCATTTTACCTCATCACGTCATGTTTTTGACATAACCTTAAAAAAATATTATAATTCGAGCCCAATTAGCCCGTTATAGTTAAAAAAAGTGAATGACTAAAATTCTATCTACCTGTGATTTTCCATTCCTTATTTATAATTTTTAAGGTTATGTGGTGATTGGAATTTTAGGTTATAGGGTAAAGAGGTTATGGGGTCAAAGAGTGAGGGCCGAATGGTTATGGGGTTAAGACATTATGAGGTGCAATCTAATAGGTATAACGGGATAATTGCTTCCAATATAAGATTTTTAAAGGTTATATTAAAAACCTGAAATGATGGGGTGAAACGAACTTCGGATTCGGTTTCAGCGACCCAAAAAAACATATAGTAAAAATGGCCTGACCCCCAGACCAGAATTATTTTTTATTTTTGTGTGGCTCTGAAGAATTATTGAGGTTATGTCAAAAACCTGAAGTGATGGGGTAAAATAGACTTCGGATTCAGTTTCAGCGACCCCAAAAACATATAATAAACATGGTCTGACCCCCAGGCCAGAAAATTTTGTTTGTGTGGCTGTGTGATCGATAATAATTTTGAGAATGTTTCCTGCAAAAAATTGCTTCTAATTTCGAAGCCTGCTGCATAGAATAATTTATATTTTAATTTATTTGTACATTGTATCCCTCCAAGTGCACTTCCTCGATACCTAAGAATGATAAATCTTTGCGAATAAGGGCGATGATTTTAAAATGTCTTCAAAGTTTTGCAGATTTTGATGTTTCCAATGAGAAATTTTCATTTCTCCTTCAAGATATTCAGATTATAATTTTCTCTCTATTAGTATCAAATTTTTGTGAGGTTTCTGAGTGTGTGTTGTGTCTGAATGTGCCTTTCTGAGGACGTTTTAGATTCTGGTAGTGCTAGTAATATTATTGTTCTATAAAGCGAGAATAGGGTGTACAATACTTACCTTATTTATACGATTCTACGTAATGCGCCATTTCCATATGTTTTTTGTACGTTACAACACAATAAGATATGTGAATAGTTCAATAAATAATTTTAAAGAAAATTGCAAAATTATTATCGATTATTATCATTAAGTTCACAGCGGCATTCTTTCATCACTTGTACACTTTTCCTTTTCCGAGACCACGTTTATTATTCTGAGAAAAAAATTATTTTTCATTTAAATTGCAGTAATGCTGTTTCATTCGCCACTCATTCGGACTTGTCAATAAACAATAAAAAAAAAAGAAAATCACGAATTGCATTTTTCATCATAATTTAAAATTCCCGCCAAGACATGCGTCTTTTACCGACAGTGCATTTTCGTAGTACGGTCTAGTACGGTTGAGCTATCAGCGCCATCAGCTGCCAGTCGTCTTCCTGCACACTTCACGTCGTTTCTACACTATTTTACTCTCACTTTTTAGCAGTTACCCTATTTTTTGGAAAAACAGAGAATTACTCTCCCTACCGCCACCGCGAAACCCCTTCCAGGGTCTACAAAATTTTCGAAATGCATTTTCAAAATCTCAAAACCGAATTATCGTCGGTCGTTGGTAAGTATTGAATGGTTCAGAGATTTCGCCATTTTTGTGCACCCCGCTCCAATAGACTTAAACTTCTTTCTAGACGCTCTCATTTTGCTATGAGACCGAAAAATTTTCTAAAATCTCTCATTTTTCTTCTTAATATATGTGGTTGAAGCTTCGTCCGAATAACGAACGAGATATATTTTTCATTTCGATTCTTCGTTTTTATATAATAGTTTTATGTTTCCCACTTAAAACCTTATAACACATTCGCACATGAATATTTGCAGCCCAGGGTAACAAAAGAAGCTCTAATAAAAAGCTTATTCAAAAATTATAAGCGAAACGGGCTGAAAAAAATTAATACCACGAAGAGCGTTACGAAGCAGCGTAGAAAAACTCTTTTGCTTCTCTTTTGAAAACAAAGACCACATTGGCACATAAATATTCTTAGCCCAGGATAACCAAAGAAGCTCTAATAAAAAGCTCATTTCAAATTTTGAAGCGGAAGGGCTTGACAAAAATTTAGTACTACGAAGAGGTTAAGAAGCAGCGTAGAAAACTCCTTTTGCTTCTCATTTGAAAACATAGGTATTAAAATTTTCAATACCTAGGAATGTCGTTTCTATTCTTTTTTTTTTGAATCCCCGATTAGACAGCAAAAATGTTTAGATTTCAATCCCTTTGAAAGCCGATCGGAGCTGTTAAACGTAACCTGAAATAAATTAAAAACACTATTTTTGTTGAACGCATTAAAAGGTGCTTCAAAAGCATAACATTTTTTTAATCTAGTAGAATTGTGCGTAACAGTACATAACTTTATCACAAAACTCTCGCTTTATTGAAATGTGATCAATTAAAAAAAAAATCATGATAAACAAATTTAAAAAATTTAAATTTAAATTTAAAATGTTAAAAAATTCAATAATGGTCAAGTTACCTTTGAACAGGAAATTTTCGAATACTTTTCGATGCAAGCCTTCTTACCGGGTAACTTCAATTTCAGAAGAGACTTATATGTGTATAAATTCTTCACAGTATTGCATTTTTTTTAGGTGTTTTTGCTCAAAATTTGAAAATGATTCTTAAAATGATTTTTAAAAATGGTTACTTCTAATTAAAGTCTTCAAAAGAAGAACTGAGCTTAAGACACTTCCTTGAGGAAGGCCTCTTCTGAATTTATATATAAATTATATTTTTGAACCATTTACAATATTCCCAGGGGACGCCTAATTTAACCAGGTCATCTATTAGAATATCTGGGATAACTCTATCGTAAGCTGCTTCAACGTCTAGGAATAAGGCTGCTGCATATGTCTTCTTGACAAAAGAGGTATGAACCTTGGTAGAGATAATTGCAAGACAGCAGTAGACCTGTTTTCACGAAATCCGTATTGAGATGGGTGGAGAATTAAAGAGTGTTCTAACCACCAGTTCAGTCTATTAGTTACTAGTCTCTCTATGAGTTTCAATAAGCAGGAAGCTAGAGAAATAGGACGGAATTTATGGGAATTAGGTTTTGGAATAAGAAAAACTACAAATTTGTTTCATTTATCGGGAAAGGAACATTCATCTACGATTAGATTATAAATATCTAGTAAGTGATTCAAGATGTTATGTGGTAGATTTAGAATGATTTCGTAAATGATTTTGTCCAATCCTGGGGAGGACTTGCTATCAGTGCTGGAAATGGCAAGGCGCAATGCTATTAGTGCTGGAAATAGCAAGGAGCAACTTTTGGAGACTGAAAGGCTCATTTGGAAAATTAGAGGCAGGTATTTCAGTAGGTGGTGAATTTAAAAGAGGTGGAATAGGAGAAGTCCGTGGGAAGCAAACTAGATTCTCTAAACGTTTCTATAAATGTTTCCATTTTTGTTGTTATTTCTGTGTTAGTTCGAGAGTTCATGGGGAAAGGATTTGTCAGGAGTCTCTGTCGAAAACCGCGAATTTTATTCTAAATTTCTGAGACACGGGAAGTGGAAGTGATGGATTCACAAAACGATTTCCAACCTAAGATTTTTGATTTTTGAAAGGTTTTTAGAGATTCTGCCTCAAATTTTTTAAGATTCAAGTAGTTTTCAAAATTACACCTACGTCTAAATCTACCCAGTTCAGCCTTCCTCAGTCTTTCCAACCTTGAACATTCCTCATTTTACCATGGCGGGGAGCATGTGTAATCAGGTTTAGGACGTATATGAATTTCCCGGAGAAGACTCAACAGGATCAGAACCCGAGGCTGCACCTAATGAATTACCAACACACCTGACAGACCCAGTATCAGAACGTACGAAACAAGTATTGAAAAGTCTTGATTTCGAATATGTTTATAGCTGAGTAAGGGATTTTCCCAATGTCTTCCATTTAAACGGAGAACTGTTAAGCTGTACCCACTTGTTGCAACATCAAATCTCTACCACGGATGATAAAGTAATAATGCGGAAGCAATACCGACATCCCCAGGCGACATCTGACGAGATGCGGGAACAAATCGATAAACAATTAAAATCGGGAATTATTAGGAATCAAAGTCTCCTTACAATTCCCTTTATAATGATAATTCCGAAGAAGATAGATGCATCAGGAATTCGAAAGTTAAGAGTGGTGGCGGACTATAGAGTGCTCAATGACAAAGTCATAGGAGACGCATACCCTTTGCAAATATTACGGACATTTTGGACCATCTTGGAAAAGCACAGTACTTTTCCGTACTAGATTTGGTAAGTGGTTTGCATCAAATCGAAACCCACCCAGAGCATAGGGTTCAAACAGCCTTTTCAATACCATGTGGTCATTTTGAATATCTCCGTATGACAATGGGCACCAAAAATGCCCCAGCCACATTTCAACTACTCATGGACAACGTTTTAACGGGAATGCATGGAACAGAAGCTTTCATTTATCTAAAAGATATCGTAGTGCATTCAGAAACTATAGAAGATCACGATACGAAGATCACGTGATTGTTAGAAGGACTACGAAAGGTGAATTTAAAACTGCAGTCGGACAAATGCGAATTCTTACACATGGAGGTTGCCTATTTAGGCCATATTATTGGACGGGACGGAGTAGGGCCTATTCCCGCTAAAATAACAGCGACACGGCAATTTCCCACACCTAAAACTGTCAAAAATGTCCGCCCATTTCTCGGCCTCTCGGGGTATTACCTAAGGTTCATTAAGGATTAAGCGAAGCTGGCAAATCCCTGAACTGAACTCTCGAAGAAATGTGAAAACTCTCTTTCAAATGGGGAGAAGAACAAACTCGAAGCTTCCGGAAACTCTGTCGCAACTTGTGTAGAAAACAAATCCTACAGTATCCCGATTTTAGGAAAGCCTCTAAATTGACAACGGATGCCTCTAGCCATGCTGTAGGAGTAGTGTTGACGCAGAAAAAGGATAAAAATGGATATGCCTATAGCTTACTACTCTAAGATCTTGACCGATTACGAATTAAATTATGATAAAGAGGAGAAGGAATGCCTAGCGGTACTCTACGGAGTAGGAAACTTCCGCCCTTATCTATATGGTCGAGAGCTTATTTTAGCCTGCGACCATGGACCTAAACTTTGGATGACCTACGTGGACAATCCAGGAACGAGGTTAATAAAATAGCGGCTAAAACTGAAGGATGATCAATATACATATGAATATATAAAAGGAAAGTTAAATAATGGCGTAGAAGCCCTATCAGGAAATGCGGTGTGCAATTCTGCAGAGTAGGCTAGTTCAACCGATGCAAAACGACCAAAAAGGCATGTTTCGATACTAAAACGTCCCAAGGATGGATGGATGGATGGATGGATGGATGGATGGATGGA
>CAKNYM010045797.1:47884-69675 GCA_932195095.1 Andricus curvator | reverse complement strand
CCACATTCGAAATTTAGGGACGCATCCTTAAGGATCAAAGGTGAGCGTGGAACTGACCAACGACCTTACCCACTAAAACGAACTCCTTTATCCCGCCTACCTCGGCACACTTTGCATCGGAAACCGCGTGAGCATTACTTCAATGCGAGTGCTGTCCTTTTTATTCACTCTTTTCTAAGTTCTCTATGCTCTTTTTGTTTTGTTCCAATTATTGATTGTATATCGTTCTGTGTGATTGTCCACCCTTTGGCATTTTCCAGGAGTTTCATCATGTTTTCTGGCGTAAAATTCTTATTTGTCTCATTTTTAAAATCCTGTCTGACTGCCTTTCACCTTATACATACAAATAATGTATGGTTTGCATCATCGGTATCGTCAGAATAGTGACATTTTTCCGTTTCCCATCTGTTTCTTTTATGAAGGTATGCCATGAAGCAGCCATAGCCTGATAGTGCCTGCGGCAGGTAGTAGTTTGCTTCGCCGTGTTTTCGCTCGAACCATGTTCTGATATTAGTTATTATTGACCAGGTCCGGCGCCCGTGGTTTCCATTTGTTCACTTTTCATGCCACCTTTACGTCAGGTTCTCTCTGCATTATTTTGGGTCTACACCTTCGTATTTCTCCTTTCTTTCCTTTGCCAGCAGCTCGATGGGGGGAACTTCCGCAATAACTCCGACGCCTTCGGCTGAAATTGTGCGGTACCCGCTGCATACTCTTACTCCCATGACCTTTTGTATGCGGTAAAACTTGCTCAGCAGTTCTATCCTTGCCAGTACTTTATGCCAAACAGTAGCAGCATATAGCACTTGTAATTTTACCACGCTTTTCGGCAGTCTTCTTTTGGATGCCCTTGGACCTCCCATATTGGGCATTAGACTTTCCAAGGCTGACATTGTTTTTCTCGCCTTTTCGGCCGCTTTATTTATGTGAACCCTGAAGCTTCGCTCAGTATCCAGGCACACTCTCAATTGCTTTAGGGATTTTCGGTGATATATCTCAACGCCTTGGACGCTGAAGTTAATTGAACTTATCTTCGTCTTGGTTGTCGGGAGCATTGCCTCGTTTTTTTCAGGTACTATCTTAAGTTTCTTTTGCTTCAACCATTTCACGACTTTAAGCATCTCTGTGTTTGCATAAAGCATAACGAAACACTACTATTCACAGCGCTCGTCCTTATCTTCCCATCAGCCTCGAATATCAAAACCCAGTCGGAGAGATATGACGCTACCAGACCTATGGGTTCTCATCTATTCCTCTTCTTCGTAGGCTTTCAAGGATAACATGCCACGAGGCACTGTTAAAGGTATTTTTAACGTCTAATGTTATTCGGGAACACAAACGTCGGCATTTTGTTGAGTAGGCAGCGGCCTTGTCCGCTATTCCTACTACATATTTCTCTAATAGCGTCTATAGTTTGACGACCCTCTCTGAAGCCGTACTGGTTCTCTGTAAGTCCTCCGGTGCCATCTAGTTCCTTTTTTAGCCTCCCAAGTATTAGGTGTTCGTATACCTTCCCTTCAACATCAGGCAGACAGACAGGCCTGAATGAGCTGGGGTCTTTGATTGGCTTGTTTCCTTTTCTCAAAAGAACAAGTCTTGACTTTTTCCAGATTTTTGGAAATTCACCCCTTGCTGCAAGCCTGTTATATACACTTAGCACATATTCCGTTCGAAATTCCGCAATCTGCTTCATCATTTCTGGTGGAAAGAGGTGTTTTACTACCTCCTCTGTGGCTTTCATAGTGTCATTACAGATTGCGGTACAACCTCCTTTTTTGCTACCTTTATGGTTTTTTGAAGCACTTTTTGGCTCTCAGCTAATTGTTCCCAAAGAAGGCGCCTCAGAGTAGAGTTGTTCTTCTTACCAGCTCTCGTATACTTTCTTCTTATATGGACGCAGTTTTCTAGGAGTCCTGCAATTTCCTGGCTCCACCAGTACATAGGCTGCCCACACTGGACTAGTTTTATCTTTGGCATGCAGGCATCACAAACATTTCTCATCGTATTGGAGAATTCTTCAGCCGATGTTGTAGTGTTATCTACTACTATTTCTTTTAGGGCTTGGTGTTCTTTTTCTGTATTTATCTTCTTGGGATTCCATCCTCTATTCGTTTTGGCTCTGCTAGGATGACGAGATTTGTCTCCTATCGTGAAGGTGATGCACTTATGATCGCTTAGAGACTCTTTTTTGGATACTTCCCAGTCCACTATCTTCCTTCCAATTCTCGCCGTCGCGAGCGTTATATCAAGAATCGAGCCATAGTTAAACCTTCCGAATGTTGGTTCCTCTCCAAAATTATTTATAGTAAATTCATTTTGAGCTATCCATTTGGTTACAATATCTCCTCTTTTGTCTTCGAAGCTCATGCCCCATTGTCCAGATTTGGCATTGAAGTCACCCACAACTATAACCTTCCCTGATCTAGCTCTAATTTAATTCCTTATGTGATTCAAGTACTCCGACAGCTGCTCAAGTTTCTTATTTGGTGAGGCGTAGCAGCTGTATAATGTGAAAGATGGCATAATAACCCAGCAGAAACTTTTTCCACATCCCTGAGTGACTATGAGAATATTGTTATCCAATATCTTGATGGCTGTATTTACTTCTTCATCGTAGATCCAATCCATCCTACCTTCTATCGCTTTGATATTGGGTTCACATAGCGGCAGCACTTCTGCATCCATTACTTCAGCAGTAGCCAGGGTCATATCTACAGCCGGGCGAATCCTATTAGTATTAATTTGTAGTATTCTCATTTTGACATTTCTGTGTTGTTGGTATCTGCGTCCTACTTCTTTTTTCCTTGTGGCCTCAATGTCTATTGATCTGAAGTCCCTCTCTTTCCCATTTTAGGCAGAAAGGTTTGTTCTGGTAGTGTGCTACCCTGTGCCCTTCCTTTCCACATTTCATACAGAGTTTGTCCCTGTCCGGTCCGCTACATTCTGTCCTTACATGGCCCTGCTCCCAGTATTTGGGGCAGCGGGTATCCCTTAATCTTTCGAGAATTCTGCACAAAGTCCAGCCGATGTCCAGTCGGAGTGCTCTGACCTCAAAGTCCTCTACTTTATTATCAATTGACTTTGATACAGCTTCTTGGATTTCCTCGGTAGTTTTCACGTCGTCCATTCCTCTGATGTGGAGGACTTTCTTTCTCCTCAGAAGCGTTGTAGAGACTGCTGGCACTTTCACTATTATTTCCTTTCTGAGGTTCTCTACCATATTTCCACTATTAGGAAACATTAGTAGGAGGTCTCCGTTTTTGGTTTTTCTTATACCTTTGACATTCACTCCGGTATCCGCAGGGTCGACGGTTTCTCTCACCGTTTTTAATATGTCGGCATAGTTCTTGCCCTTCATTTGCACTAGGTGGGCGTCTTGTTTTGGACCTATTATTCGTGTAGGTTTTCCTACTCTGGTGTCCTTTTCATTTTTATTTTTCGGCTGGGCCTCACAATTTTCTTGTTTTGTTCTTCTTGTCTTCTCGTTGACAGGTTTGTACACCTCTATTTGTATATCTGTATCAATAAAGACAAATTCCATCATACGGACAAAAACAAGTCCCATAACGCCCTCTATTTCTGGTAGCGCGATCTTTCCCCTTTTATCCTGTTGCATATAACTTTTGACTTCTTTTAGGGCCTGGAAAAGCAGTTTATCATTTCCGTCGTATTTGGTCACTAGATCATCCAGCATAGGGTGAAGTATGCTTATAGTTACCTGCTTGAAGCTTCCTTCCACCTCAGGGAAACTCAGGGAGTGTAGCATTCTGGCTACTTCATCTGCCCTCTAGCCTTGTTTTAAAAGACCTTCTCTACCTCCAAACTTTCCTATGGCTTCATTTATTTCCACGGAGTTTGATTGAAGATTCACAGTACTTGGTAGAATAATATCTGTCTCCGGCGGTGGATCCCATTAACAGGGTGTCCCAGTACTCAAAAAACATTTTTGTATTTTTGAATTCTAACAAAAAAATGGCGTCGAAAATATTTATAGCAAATTTGTGCTAAAGTTAATAATTACCGAGTAATTAACAATGAAAGATTAACCAATCAGAAGCACGCGTTAGAAGGTCGACAGTCCATGTGCCGTCGACAAGAGTGTGGGCATAAACAAGTTCAGTTCGTATAATTTCTCCTCCGTTCACTTTTTCAGTAGCTTGTGACTCTCTAGTGTAACTTCACATGTCAATAATCAACCAAATTAGACAACATTCTCATGAATTCTGTAAATTCCCTTGAATTTTGTAGAATTTTCGAGAACTCAGTGGAATTCTCCTGAGTTGTGAAGAATTCTCTTGAATTCAGCAGAATTTTCTTAAAATCAGCAAAATTCTCTCTAACTCTGTAGAATTCTTCTGATTTCAGCAGAATTCTTTTGAATTCAATGCAATTCTCTTGAATTTTGTATCATTCTCATGAATTCAGTATAATTCTCTTGAATTATGTAAAATTCTCTTGAATTCGGTAGCACTCTTTTAAGTTTGGCAGAACTCTCTTCAATTCAGCAGAATTCTTTAACATTCGGCAGAATTCTCTGGAGATCAACAGCATTCTCTTGAATAATGTAGAATGGAATTTCATTGACATTTCTTGTAACGTTCACAACAATAAAAATTGGAAAGACTAATGAATTAAAAAAAATCAAAGCTTATTCTAATGAATTTAGAAGTTTTTACACATTTGTAATGAGTTCAAAAGTGTTTAAAGGAATTCTACAGATTGCACGAGAATTCTGCCGATCTCAAGAGAATTCTGTTCAACTCACGAGAATTCTGCCAAACGTAAGAGAATGCTACTGAATTGAAGAGAATTCTACAGACTTCAAGAGAATTATGCAGATTTTAAGAGAGTGCATTAATAAAGAGAATTCGACGGTATTCACGAGATATTTTTACAGAATTCCACAGAATTATGATTAATTCAAGGGAATTCTGCCTAACTCTAGAGAATTCTTTTGAATTCGAAAGAATTTTGCTGATTTCAAGAATATTCTGCTAAATACGAAAGAAAAAAAGGATAATTTGACTAAATTCAAGAGAATTCTGCCAAACCTAGGAGAATTCTACTGAATTTAAGAGAATTAAACAAAGTTTGAGAGAATTCTACATAATTCAAGAGAATTCCACTGAATTTACGAGATATTTTTACAGTATTCCAGAGAATTATGATAAATTCAAGGAAATTGTACTGAAATCAGAAGAATTCTACAGAGTTAGAGAGAATTTCGCGGATTTTATGAAAATTCTGCTAAATTCAAGAGAATTCTTCAGAATTCAGGAGAATTCCACCAAGTTCTCGAAAATTCTACAAAATTCAAGGGAATTTACAGAATTCAAGAGAATGACGTGTGAAGTTATACCAGAGAGACGCAACCTACTAGAAATGCGAACGGAGGAGAAATTATACGAACTGAACTTGTTTATGCACACACTCTTTTCGATGGCACATGGACTGTCGACCTTCTAACGCGTGCTTCTGATTGGTTACTGGAAAAGCGAACGGAGGAGAAATTATACGAACTGAACTTGTTTATGCACACACTCTTGTCGATGGCACATGGACTGTCGACCTTCTAACGCGTACTTCTGATTGGTTAATCTTTAATTGTTAATTACTCGGTAATTATTAACTTTAGCACAAATTTTTTTAATTATTTTCGACGCCATTTTTTTATTAGAATTCAAAAATACAAAAATGTTTTTTGAGTACTGGGACACCCTGTATATCCCTTTTTATACATAGCTTTCTGGAAAACTCCTTTTTTCCAGTCATCTTCAGTTGTTGACAAAAAGATCTGGAATGTCTTGTTTTCTTTCAACTCCCTCCTGCGTGCCTGGATCTTCGGTACCTTTAAGCATTTCTGGTATTTATTTTATTTTGAGGGAAAGTTACCATATTCTCGCGGAGATTATTCTGTTCCCCTTGCATGCTCTCCAAAACCCTCTTTTGATCTGTTTCCATTCTACTAATTCTTCTACGAAGCATGTCATTTTCTTGTCTTAGTTGATCCACATCGCTTTCTCCCTTCACGGCAAATGCGTTGTCCGTCAATTTTTTTAATTCTTTGGGACGAAGCATTTCAGCCTGGAGAGTAAGAGCACTGCTTTTGTCCAGCATTTCCGTCTCAGGCCTGTACATTCTCAATAGCATATTTGCTAGCCTTTTCGATTGGACATCTATTTGTTCCATCGCGGACATAAAAGCACTCTCATTTGTCTCGGACTCCATAGCGTCTCTTTCAGGTGTGCTACCCTTCTTCTTCCTTTTAGGCGCGTTGGCCTTTGACGAGTCATCTTTTATTTCACAACTGTCCTGTCTCCTTAGTGCTGGTAACGAGTGAGTTCTTATTCTAGGTGGGGACCTGAGAATAGTCCGGGATTGACGGGGGGGGGGGGGGGGGCCCAAAAAGTTCGGCCCCTGGGGACCAGCCATCGTTTAACTGGTCCCGGCAAACATGGACGGACCTAAACTCGCCCGGGGCACTGCAGATTCCGATCTCTGGAGCCACCACGCACTTCCTGATCAAGGCTCGAAGGGGCTGGCTTCTGATCCTATACTGCGGCTGACACCTCGGCAGTGCAAGCACATATCAGCCCCTTGCCATGCCAGCGGACGCCGGACATGGTTCAGGGCAGTCCCAGTGGGCCGCAGCAGGGACCGATCGTGGTTCTTTTTCGGTTTATCCTTCACGTGAGACGCGCCACATATGGGTTACAGACATAGATAGTATCCCATTTTTTCCTTTTGTGTAGGTACGCCATGAAGCAGCCATGGCCTGAAAGCGCCTGCATCAGGTAGTAGTTCAGTTCCCCGTGTTCAAGGTTTAACCATGATCTGATATCCGGAGTCAGTCGCCAGGTTCAGCGCCCATGTTTCTCATTTGCCCACCTTTCCTGCCATCTTCGCATCAGGTTTGCCGTGCATTGTTTCGGCTCTACACCATCTTACTTCTCTTTCCTTTCTCTCGCCAAAAACTCGAGAGGGGGAATTTTTGCGATTACACCGGCCCCTTCCGCTGAAATAGTGCGATACCCGCAGCACACTCTTATCCACATAACCTTCCGAATTATGTACAACTTCCTGAAAAGTTTTGTGCTTTTCAGTGCTTCATACCAAATAGGAGCAGCGTAGAGCATTTGCGAGTGCACCACGCTTATAAGTATTCTCCTTTTGGATGCTCTTGGACCCCTCGTATTGGGCATGAGACTTGTCAGGGCAGTCATGGTCTTTTCCGCCTTCTCGACCGTCTTATCAATGTGCACGCTATAGTTGCGTTTTGTTTCCAACAACACTCCCAATTGCTTCAAGGATTTCCGGGGATATATTTCAACTTCCTGAACGTTAAAGCATATTTGACTGATCTTCCTCTTGGTTGTCAGGAGTATTGCCTCTGTTTTTTCGGGTGCTATCTGGAGTTTCTTTTCCTCCACACATTTCACTACTCTAAGTATCGCCGTGTTATCAGCTCTCATTAGCAGTTTTTCGGGCTTTGCTATTACCAACATGGCTATATCATCAGCAAAGCCGACTAGATAAACACCTTCTGGTAGTTCTAGTTTCAGGACGTCGTGGTATTGAATGTTCCAAAGGGTTGGGACCAGAACAGAGCCTTGAGGAACACCGATGTTTACCTCACTTGTCCTTGTCTTGCATTCAGCCGCAAACATTACTGTCGGCTCAGAGAGATATGACGCTATTAGATTTATCAATGTTTCATCTATGCCTCTTCTTCTTAGGCTATCGAGGATGACTTGCCACGAGGCACTGTAAAAGGCATTTTTCACGTCTAGCGTGATTGAGGCACATAGACGTCTGCATGTTTTTGAATAGGCGGTCGCCTTTTCTGCTATCCCTACTACCTCCCTGATAGCATCTATGGTTTGTCGACCTTCTCTAAACCCATATTGGCTTCCCTTCAGCATCCAGCAGGCAAATCGGTCTAAATGAGCTGGGGTTTCCTATTGGCTTGTTTCCTTTCCTTAGGAGGCTGAGTTTTGACCTTTTCCATATTTCAGGAAATTCACTTATTGCAGTCAACCTATTATAAGTACAAAGGACATATTCTGATTGAATTTCCGCAATCTGCTTTACCATTTCTGGTGGGATGCCTCCTGGACCTGGTGCTTTATTGCATTTCATTTTTTAGTTTGCCGACCTCAGCTCTTCCTCCGTGAACAGTTGAAAATTCAGAGACCCACTTCGGAAAAACTGTACTGGTTCATGTGTAGGGAAGAGGTGCTTCACTACCTCTTCTGAGGCTTCCATAGTTAGTTGAGGTTTGGCTGGGGATCCCTGAAGTATTTTTTTTAGCTATTTGGTACTCCTTTCCGCATATGTCGTTGTCAACTTTGTCGCAAATAGTAGGCCAACCTTCTTTCCTTGCAACCTTAATAGTTTTCTGTAGCTCTTTCTGACTCTCGATCAAATTATACCAAAGAAGGCGCCTCAGAGCAGGGTTGTTCTTCTTCCCGGCTCGCGTGTACTTCCTTCTTTTCTGGATGCAGTTTTGCCGCAGCTATGCAATTCCATGGTTCCACCAGTACATAGGCCGACTCCACTAGAATGCTTTGAGTTTTGGCATGCAGGCATTTCACACACCACTCAGCACATTCGAAAATCCCTCAGCCGAGGTTGTGGTGGGATTGATTGCTATTCCTTCCTATACTTACCTTCCTATATTATTGCTATTTTCCTTCCAATACCTTCTGTCGCGAGCTTTATGTCGAAAATCGATCCATAGTTCAACCTTTCGAATGTTGTCTTTCTTCCTACGTTTTTCACCGTGAGATCGTGTTGAGCTATCCATTCGGTATCAACTTCTCCTTTTTTGTCTGTGAAGTTCATGTCCCATTGTGGATATTTGGCATTGAAGTCGCCCACAATCATTGCCTCTTCAGATCTTGCTCTAATTTCGTTGCCTACTTGTTCTAGGTACTCCGACAGCTCCTCAGTATTCCTATTTGGTGAGGCATATCAGCTGTATAGTGTGAAAGATTTCATAGCAACCCAGCAGAAACTTCTACAGCTTCCTTGAACGTCTATGACAATATTCTTGTCGAATATCTTCATTGCTGTGTCTAGTTCGTCATCACGTATCCAATCTCTCCTACTTTTGATGGCTCTTTTATTGGCTTCACATAGGACTAGTACTTTGGCTTTTATATATTTGGCAGCAGCTAGAGCCATATCAACGGCAGAGCGACTTCTATTGGTGCTTATTTGTAGGATTCTCATTTCGACTTGCATGCAACAATGGTATCTCCGTCCAGCAGGGGAAAAATTGGAGTCAGTGAAAGAAAAATTCAGACAAATAGCAGGTCTTGGAGATGTTATCGGCGCGATCGATGAATCATTCATACAAATAAAAGCACCAGAAGTATGTATATATCAGGCATCACAGAGTGTCACCTATTCACCTTTTTCACCTATTTTGAATTTTGTCACCTTTTGTCACCTATTTTAAGAATTCGTCACCTTTTTCACCTATTTTACGGATTTTCACCTTTTGTCACCTTTTTTCGATTGAAAAAGTAAAATTTTATTCAAAATTACAACTTGTAATGCCTTGGAGTTAATTCGCCTTTGATGACGAGTCTACTACCGCATTTGAATAATCGCGCGCTTAGTTTTTACTGTAGAGTTGTGCTACTGGACGCTCGCAACAGTTCGCGTTCGTGCAGAAAAGGAGTATAAAACTGCTAGGAGCGACGCTGAATCTATGCAGAATGCATTAAAAACGCAGTGAAGAAAAATACTGACGAGATAGTTATAAAAGAATTGTTTAATAGTTTAGATAAATTACGTTTTAAAGAGAAAGAAATCAGAACGAAAGTAGATAAATTACAAGGCAAAATCAGACAAAAAAATTCCGTTTTGATCGAGAGTGCGGTGAAAAAAAGACATATTGAAAATACGTTGACGTAGATTTATTCTTGTGTAAGTTATCCAGTCATGTGATATACACCAAAGCATAAAAAAGATTATATAAGAAAAAAGTATTATATTATTAGTTTGACTAATTAAAGTATTAATGAGCATCGAAGTACAAAGTCTGATTTGATAGATAGTTCGGTAACGAGAAGACGTATAATTAAGAATACATCAGCGAAGATGTATTGTTTGTCAACGCATGTAACAATATAATGTCTTCACCAAATTATAAACGTAATTGAAAGCATGTTTGTTTGTTTTATTTAACATTTTTTTATCACTTATTTGTCACCTATTTTCGAAAAAAAGTCACCTATTCACCTTTTTTGACAACAATAGGTACTGTGATGACTGATATATGTATATTTGTAAATATGTGACAAACGAGATACATTAGTGATGATTGTTACATTTTATGTAACAATTGAATTCAACAGTTTTCAATGAAAAATTAAAATCTTTTTTGGTTAAACTATTAACTATTACATTTTTTGTTAATAATTCATATTTTTTGGTATAAAATTAATCTTCTTGGTTGTACATTCATCTATTAGGTTGAAAAATGGTATTTTTGGCTTCAAGATTCAAAATTTGCTAGAAAATGCAACTATTTGGTTAAAATTGTTTTATTTCTTAAGAGAAATATCACATTTGTTTAAAAATTCAACGATTTTGATAATAGTTAATCTCTTTACGTCAAAATTGCATCTTGTTGAGGCAAAAACTGTAATCGCTTGGCTGAACATTAATCTGTTTTGGCCGAGGATTCAAATTTTCTAGAAAATTTGTCTTTTTGGATGGATTCGTCGTTTTTGGTATAAAAATAACTTCTTGGTTAAAAATTCATCTTTTTGTTAGAAATGCACTTTTTTATTGAAAAATTTTTTTTGGTCGAAAATTCGTCCTATTTGGTAGTAAATTAATCTCCTTGGTTGAAAATTCGTCTTCTTGGTTTAAAAGATTTGATAATATATTTTCAGGTTGATTCTCAGGTTTATATAATTCGGAAGAAGTTTCACGCTATAATTTTACAAGCTGTTTGCGACAGAGATCTACTTTTCACCGACTATTTTGCCGGTTATCCAGGTTCTGTAGGAGACTTACGGGTTTTCAGGAACTCCGATTTGTATAAGGACGCAAGAGCAAATCCTGGAGCTTTGTTTCCGAATGGAGAATCCATAATTGGAGATGAAGCTTATCCTGTACTTCCGTGGTGCATCTCTGCTTATGTAAATCGTCAAGGAAATTTAACTCCTGTAAGTCGTTATTATTTTCTCATGTATAGACTTTGTTTGAAAATCATGCATTTTTTAGATTCCATAAAGATTCCAACAGAATTTTCATTTTCCATGTAATACGTAATACGTTATGATGCATACTCTTTATATCGAAAGTGATCAAAAGCTTCTGCTTTTTAGGAGGAACGACGTATTCGCGAGAATTTCAACACAATCTTATCAAGAACTCGACAAGTGATAGAAAGGGCGTTTGCTCTTTTGAAAGGTCGTTTTCGACGATTAAAATATTTGGACATGGATCATGTAGACCTGATATCTCACACAATCTTGGCATGTTGCGTACTTCACAACATTTGCTTGCGAGAAATCGCGGATGAGGCTGACATGCAAAATTACATAAGAGAAGGTATCGATCCAAACGACGATGTTGAACCGGAACCTCAGGTCGAAGCTGGTGATAACAGAGACGAAGAGGTGGGAATGGCTAGAAGAGATTACATCGCAAGATTTTTAGGATAACAAGCCTATGATGGATAGTGTATTGTGCGATAAGTGCGCGAAGTTGGTGATTCAAGACGAGTGTGAAGTCTCCCGCCCGGGCGAAGCGAGGGTGGCATTCACACGAGTCGAGAATCACCTATGAGTACCTGTCACACACTTGTCACACTTGTCACGTCATCATTTGTGATCCTCCAAATTGAAAAATGAATTAATAAATTTGTTAATCATATCATTTGAAGAAATCTTAAGTGAAACACATTACAAATTGAACAATTAAAAAAATTTGTAACCAGAGACTTGTTTCATTGGACGTCAAATAATTTATATTTTAAACCTTTTTTAAATAATATTTCTTCTATTATTATTTATACATTAAAGTACAAAACTCTTTTTCACGAATTAACAATTTAAGAAGAAAAAATTACAATTTTAGAGTTGAAAATTTAAATGCAGGATGCAGCACTCTGAAACCTTCAGTTCATGATTCAATCGAATGCATTCTATTTAAAACAATGCAGCTGGAAATTGTTCACTTTTCAAAATCTGCTTTATATTTGCTCCTTTTCAATAAACAGTCCAATATTGCCAAATATTAAAAAAAGGTTATTTTTTATTTAAAAATAATTTAAAATTAAATGAAGGTTGAAATAGGTTCTATAGCTGCATTTAGATGTTTCAAATTATTTACTACTAAGCCAAAGTACAACTCTTCCACTATGGGGAAAATAATTTTCAGCATTTTCACTCCAGCCATAACCGGTTTAACCAGGCAGTGGAGGAGTCAGGGGGGACTCAGTGACGTCAAGCCATTGTCAAATTTCCCTCTCCGCTCAGTTCAACTGAGAAGTGCACATCTGTCGAAGGAGTATCGTAAAACCCGACCCGATCCCGAGTCGATATATCGACTTCCCGAGTCGATATATCGATTTCCCGAACCAACGTCGCGTCGAGCCAAAACCGACTCGATCTACACCCGATACTGGAGACTAGGATCGAGTCGGAATCGTGTCGAGATCGGGAAATATCGCTCGACGGCATCACTAATTTCTAGTGAAAGTATTAGAGTCTTATTTAATTAAAAATAAAAATGTTAAGTCTTACTTAGCTTTAAGCAATGAATATTGAATAAGATTTATTCTTTAATAGAAAAATCTATGAGATATTATAAAAAGAAACGACAGATTTTTCAACAAAAAAATCTTTAACTATATTAAAATGGGAATTATATTAAATAGAAAACTTACAGGAATAAGAAATTTCAATTTAATTAGAATTTAATTAAAAAACTAAACATTAAGTATTCGAGGGGAGTTAACCACATGCAATTTTTATCTTCATCAGAATTCAAAACTTCAAATTACCCAAACAGTTTATAATTAATTCAAAGAATTCAAAGGATCACAAAAAAATCAAAAGCAGTAGGAACTATAAACCTTATAGGCTACATCTCAGCAACTACGGCTTCGATTATGATCATTACCCCAAATATCATGACCCCAAAGTAAAATTGTGAAAGTACTAGGACCCAATATTTGGCCAGTTTTGAGAAAACATCCTTTCAAGTAGGCTACTTCTAGACTAGTCATCCCAAAATTTTGGGACGACTAGCTAAATTCATAACAAATATTGGCCTAAACCATCCCGAATTTCAGGACCATGAGACACATCGTTCGTCGCCAATTTAAAGACTTGAGAAATGTTCTCTTCCAACTTGTCCGAAAAACCAGGCGGTAGCGCACCTGGGTTTTAGACGTAAGGTTCGGGGCTGAATTCCCGCTGCGTGTAGTTTTTTCCAGTTACTAAAATATTTTTATTAGAAAAAATATCAATATATTCGATTCCCTTCTAATAATTTTTTTAATGTATGCAAACATTAATATTTTAAACGGTTTTTTCAATGAAAAACTCACTTCTTCGAAATATTGTCGTTTTTTCCAAAAAAATCTTTTGCATCAATTAATTAATTCATTTATTTATCAATAATTCATATTTTCATATCATTTTATTTTCTATTATTTTTATTCCATTTATATTCTGATTTTGTATATGTTTTCGAAATTTAAACAAATTTATTAAATTAATAACATTCATAGAAAATAAATTTGTTTGCGAAAGTTATTAATCCACACAGAAAACACACTACCGGCACTCCCTTTTGAGATATATATTTTTGTGAATAATCCTAGTAGATTATATCTCAGTAGTACAACTATATTTAAGCCTTATACTATCTTATTAACTATTTGCTACATATCGCCTCAACTTAGTATTATTATTTCTAAACGCTTGCGACTTTGCCCTGGGCTTCCATTTCCTCTTACCACTATAATTCTCATAATTGGACTCTACTCCGCAACACTACTTTGTAATTCTCCTTCTTTATGAGTCATTTTTTGGCTTTTTTGCTACCCTGTGCAACCAGCTCTCTCTCTCTCTCTCAGCTCTTCCAGCTTCTTCATCCATTCCTCCCCCTGACGATTTTCATTCATAATCCATTTAATTCTCTCTTCTATGCTCTCCCCTCCCCCTTCGTCACCTGTACACCTCTCTAACACGTGCAATCATGTTTCCTGCTCATACTTACATACTCTACACACATTCTCTTCTTCATTCATCCAATACCTACATGCTCTTACACCCTCTCCCATTCTGAATCTCACCACTCTATTCCATTCGCTCTCCTTTTTACTCCTTTGCAGGTACTCTGGTTCTCCCTGCCTCTTCACCATTCTATACCAGCTGTTGTACCTGGAATCATCGATTGTTTCCCATCTTTCCTCCCCTTGTCTTGACTTAATCTCTTCCTCTATTTCCTCCCACTCTCTACCCCTAACTTGCATACACGCTTGCGCAATTTTGCTCCCTTCTCCCCTTCCTAGTTTCTCTTCGAAGTTCCAGGCTCTTTTAATTTCCCTCACCACCATTTTTTCCCGTCCTAAGTCTACCTTCAGCATATAACCTGGGCAGCTCCAACTCACTCTCATAACCCATCTCAAAACTCTCTCCTGCGAACTTTCCACTCTCTTATGTTCTTTCCATCCCCACATTTCCACTCCATAGCTTAACACTGACCACACTAAAACATCAAACATCCATACTCTCATCTTCCAGTCGTCCTTAAACCTTCTTTTTCCTATACTCCATACTTGTCTCATTACTTTACTCGCGCATTCTAACCTCTTTCTCACCTGCAGCTCGCTTCCTCCTCTCGTTTCGAACCAAAATCCTAGGTAGCAAAACTCATCCACCAACTGCACCACCACGCAATTTATCTTCCATTCATACTCTAATCTTCCCCTTTTATTTCTGAAACACATCATCTTAGTCTTTTTCACATTCACAGTTAAACCCTTTTCTCTCACATAGTCTTCGAACACTCTCATCAACAGATTCATACCTCCTTCATCATCTGCTAATAGCACTACATCATCTGCATATGTTAGTGAGTACACTTTGCCTGTACCTAACGTTGTCCACCCTTTCCCTTTCCTCTCCAACTTCTCCTCTAAATCTGCCAGAAGAATACTAAATAGAAGTGGGCTCAACGGACACCCTTGCCTGAGGCACCTTCCTGTCCAGAATTCCTCTCCTTTCTTGTCTCCTATCTTCACCCTTATCTTAGTTTCCACAAATATTTCTTTTATCCTCTCTATTAATCCTTCGTCTACTCCTCTCTCTTTCATGGCTGCCCATAACGCCCTCCTGTTAACTGAGTATACTTCCTTTTTCTTCCACCTGTCTTTCTAACCTCCTTCTAAGCACTTCCGCATAAATTTTATATCCCACCGACATAAGTGTGGTCCCTCTATATTCCTCTACCCTTTTTCTCTCTCCTTTCGTAATCAACGGTACTAACAGTCCTGTCTTCCATTCCTCCGGCCACCCTTCTCCTTTCCATACCTTATTGCAAATCTTCCACATCTCTTGTCTCACTCCTAATCCCCCATATTTCAGTGCTCTTTTCAGTGCCTCATTCACCTCTTCCCTACTAATCTCGTTTGTGCCGTCCTCGTCTCCCTCTACCGCTTTTCTTCCTTCTCCCTTTACCCTTCATGCTCTTCCTTCCTCCTCTTTCCCTGCTTATCACTTCCCATTCCCTCCCTTCCTTTACAGCTTTCTCCACCTCTTTCATGTACCTTTCTTTCTCCTTCTGTCTTTTCTCCTTTATCATTCTTTTGTGCTCTCTCTTTCTCCTGTTGAGTTCCTCTTTTTCCATTTCCCCTTTCCTCCATTTTCTTACACTTTAATTCATCCTATCTTTACTTTCCCTGCATTCATCGTCGCGCCAACCTCTTAACTTTTCCTCCCCCTAAATGCCCATTTTCAACTTATTTTCCTCTTTCCCCTACCTCGCTTTGGTCTACAACCTCTCATTGTCGCGATCACCGGAAAGTTTTCTGAGCCTATGACGTCCCCTGCTTCATCCCCCTTGGCATTGCCGTTACAAATGAACCATCCCGCCTCTCCCAACAATTCCAGAAGCCTCCTACCCTCCCGATCCGTTTCTTTTTGCGTCGAATTTCTTATGAACATCTCCTTTTCTCTATCCCATAGCTCTCCTCCTTGTTCCTTGGTCCATGCATTCAAGTCCCCCCCCCCCCTATTCGGACCAACCTCTCATCTTTTTCCTCTGTTCATTTCGTTATTGTTGTCCATCCTCCCTCTTCTCCTCTTCTTCTGTACACGCAAACTACATCCATAATAACTTTTCCTAATTTTATTCTTCTAACCATTGTTCCGTCATTTTCTTCTATATACTCTCCCTTTTCTTCCTCTACCACCAGTTCCTTTCTTACCCCTGACACCATTCCACCCATTCCTCTCCCTTTTACATGCTCCTTTCTCGCTGCTTGCAATTCTCCCCAAAATCCTTCGTCCTTGTTTTTTAGTCCTGAAACGTTCCAGAACGCTATTTTCACGTCGCCCTTATTGCCTTTCTCACCTTTCTTCCTTGCATTCAAGACCTCTTATCGTTTTAAAACCCCCCCGTGATACTTGCATTCCCCCTTTCCACTGTCTCGTCCCCTTCCTTCACTACCCATTTCCTACCCTCCCTCAGATCTTCTACTTTATCGTCCTAAATCCATATATCTCCGTTTACCCATATCCAATCCCTCCCAGTCCTTACCCTATTACCTTGACTCCTCTTAGTCCATGCCTTTCGCTCAATTATCCACTTTCTTCTCCTCTCCCGCCACGTCAGATCTTCTTCGATTCTTTCTTGTCTTCCTTTCAATAACTTCTTCTTCTCCATAACTTCACACTTATCCTCCTCACTCCCTAATTTCACTGAAAATATACATTATTTCCCCTCTTCCTTCCCTCCTAGTCTGATTATCCCTTTTACACTATTATATTCTTTTTCCTCTTCGCTCTCTCTTCCACTTCCATTCTTCTTTCAACCTCAATCAGTCTCAAGCGCCACCTTTCATTCTACTCATGCCTAACCACCTCACACTTTCTCGCTTCTTCCAAACTCCCTTTCTCTTCAACCTTATGCTCATTCCTTAGTTCTAGTTTGCTCACTCTCTCTTCTAGCAATTTCATATCCCTTCTTCTATCCTCCTCATTCTCTCTCTGCCTATTCTCTATGCTTTCCAATTTGTTCCATACCTTCTCTTTCTCTCCTTTCCATAATTCCTCATCCAGCCTCATCCAATCTTCCGCAAGTCTCCTCTCTAAATCCCCTGATAAGAGCTTCTAATTTTTCCATCATATTCCCTTCATCCCTATCTCTCTCCGGTATTATTTTTTTTGTTTCAAGATTTTTAATTTCATTGCCCCTCTCCGCATCTTCGCCCACCCGTGCTCTTTTCCTTTTATCGTCCCCCGTTTTCGCCCCTTCACTATTCACGCTCTCGCTGCTAATCGCGCTCGCCGTCTGTTGCCACCTGTTTAAAAGACCTCTCGACCCCAAACTTCTTGATCTAAATCTTTCTAATTTAGTGGGCCTCCCGCACCTATGACCCCTTCCTCGACTCTGCCGTTGCTACGGGGTTCAAAGGCATAGCGAACGTATCATCTGCGCTCCCCTCACTGCTTGCCTCGTCTGAGACGCTATTCTCTCTCTCCTTGCTATCGCTATCTCTATTTGCTGCCTCACCAATTGCGCTCTGTTTCCTTTTGGAAACACGCTGTGGACTCCGCGTAACCGGCATGTTGCTATTCCGTGTTAACCGACCGTTAGCCTCAACTCTCCCACTCCTGTATCCTCCCTTCCCCACCCGTCACTTTCTATCACAACCCCAAACTTTAAAAAACTTACCCAAAACTCACCCTCTTATCCTGATTTCTTTTGGCAATGTGCAGCCACCTCTACTCCTTCTCCCTTCACACCCTTCGAACTCCTACCCTCTTCCCAAAAAACCCAGTGTCCCTTCATTCACACTTGCACTTTCACCCCAGTCCCCTTACTCAACACACCCTCACCGTACTCACTCAACTTTTCACTTCTTCCCAGCCAAAAAATGATCGCACTTGTAAAAAACCGTGTAACCTCTATCGGAACTGGAAACGGAAGCCATTATATTCATTAGTATTTTCCTGTAAAAATACGAGTAGTGTTCATAATTTTGAAAGAAATCAATTCCTTTTATGAACGAGAAAGTTTTTAATGTCAAGGGTTGACCACGAGGCGAATTTTTAATTGGAAAAAGTATAGAGTTTTGGTTTATATTGAGTACACCACATGTTAAAAATAAAGTATTAACATTTATTGCACTTAACTCCGGACTCGTTCTACATAAATTAAAATTGAACTAAGTTTGCGATTGTTATAATAAACTTAGATTCAAGGAGCGAGGCGAAAACGGTGCATCGCAGCCAAAGAGCGAAAAAGTAGGATGATAAGAAAAAGAGAGGGGGAGAATCAGACCAGTCTCTCCCAAGCAGACTCAACCAAAAACCCCTCACCACCAAGCTACTCGATCCACCCGATAGGAGGAGGATCCGGAAAAGTACTAAGTTAGGCGACAGTGGTCTGTGGCGGCAAAGTTCTAAACAATTCTGAACATCCTGCCCCCCGTGAGTTAGGCTTAACGAACAATTAGATTTATAAGCAGTAACAAATTTTTTGTTAAGGCGCTTTGACTGGAAGAAGCGCTAGTCGATCTAATGATCGTCTCATAGTGGTTTTAGTGGAGCGCACAGTAACCACTCTTGTTAGTCCATCGCTTCCAGGATGGAGTTTCTCAATGCGGGCGAGACTCCATTTGGTTGGTGGCAGAAGGTCCTCCTTCAGAAGTACAAGATCGCCCACTTGAACTTGGTTAGTTTCCACCAACCATTTGCTTCGCTGTTGTAAGTGATGAAGGTCCTCCCTTGACCACCGGTACCAAAAGTTATCACGCATCTTTGTGAGCAATGACCACCTGGAAAGAGAATTATCTTTATAGTCTGTCAAGGAAGGTTCAGGGATAGCAGAAATAGGGCCTCCGGTTAGTAGGTGCCCAGGAGTCAGGGCTGCTAACGCAGTTGGATCGCTTAACCCTCTCAGCCTACACTGGGTGTATTACACCCGGAAGATATTTTCGACTCGCTGTTTTTACTGAAAAGTTGTTTCAGTTTTGTGAAAATATTTACAGTATGTGTTGAATTCATCTTATTAATTTTACAATACTTATTTTTGTGAGACTTTTAGCTACAGTTTAAAAAAAATTTATTCTGATGCGTTAATTTTATCCAAAGATACTCAACTTTAAACTTTGGCCGGGCACAAACCACCCAGTGTAGGCTGAGCGGAAAATTTCGGAAGTGTAGGCTTTGAGGGTTAAGATTGGAGCGATCGGACGTGAATTGAGGCACGCCTCAATTTGACAGAGGACAGTGGTAAATTCCTCAAAGGTCAGGCGACTATCTCCAATACAACGGCGTAGGTGATGCTTGGTTGATTTAATCCCTGCCTCCCAAATACCTCCAAAGTGAGGAGCATGCGGAGGGATAAAAGACCAGGTAGTCCCGTCGTTAGCCAAGCATTCAGCGACTTTTGGCATAATTTGAGAGGCTCCTCGAAACAGCGCTCGCAGCTCCCGATCTGCACCAACAAAGTTAGTGCCGTTGTCGCTGTAGAGCCTGGAACATGTACCTCGACGAGAAACAAATCGTTTAAAGGCAGCAATAAAACTATCCGAGGATAGATCAGAAACAGCTTCCAAATGGATGGCCCTTGAAGAAAGACAAATAAAAAGGCATACATAACCCTTGTATGATTTATATCCCCTTCCTGGTGAAACCCTCATGTGATATGGGCCACCGTAGTCTACACCACAGCATGCGAAGGGCTTTGATTCGGACACTCGATCTGTAGGAAGTTGACCCATCAGTTGACTAGGAGATTGGTTCCGAAATCGTGCGCATATGACGCACTTGTGAACAATGCTGATGATTAAAGTTTTCGCTCCGACAATCCAATACCTTCTTATGATAAAGCTCAGCATTAATTGTTGGCCACCATGCATTGTCCTCAGGTGAGCCTGCAAAAGTATAAGTCGACCACCGACTCGAAGAAGTCCTTGACTGTCCAAAAAGGGGGAGAGCTTGACCAAAACGCTTTTTTTTTTTTAAATCCGCAATCCAGTCTTCAGGTTGTTAATCTCGTACCAAAAGTGACGTATCTGAGTAGTTCTCAGCCAAAAATTGAGACCTTGATTGAGTTCGTCGGTAGTTAAGTAGCGTTCCACTGGATATGAGCGGCAGCGATTACAAAACCTATAACAATAAGCAGTAGTACGCACAAGTTTATCAAGGGATGAGCAACGATCAGTCAGATCACATATCTCAGTTTCTCTAACCAGGTTAACCATTAACACTGGTTTAGAGACAGCCTTTGAAGATCGTTCACCAGTTTTCAAATTTTTTGCTGGCTCCAACAAAGTCCGGGGCCATCTTTCCTGGGGATCTTTCCTGCGATGAAAATCCTCTAGTAGCGCAGTCAGCTGGATTGGACTTAGATGGGACATGATTCCAGATGGCGTTTTTTAAGATTGTTTGGATTTTACTAACCCTGTTTGCCTCAAAAGTTTCCCACCGAGAAGGGTGAGCACCAAGCCATTTTAGAACCAGCTCAGAATCAGTCCAACGAAAAGTTGGTAATTTAAGGTCAGACTTGAGACCGGTCATGATAGAGTCAAGCAGCCTAGTGAGAAGCAACGCGCCACAAAGTTCCAACTTAGGCAATGGAACAGTCTTGATAGGAGCGACTTTTGTTTTTGCCATGATAAGACTGGAGTGAGCGACACCATAATCATCATGAATGACCATGTACACTGTCGCTGAATATGCTCTTTCAGAAGCGTCTGAAAAACCGTGTAGTTGCCGAGATTGGGCATTAATTGTGGTGTGAAGCCAACGAAGAATTTTGACTTTCTCCAGTAACAAGAGCTGAGACTGAAAGGAGTCCCACTCTAATTGTAGTTCTGATGGCAAAGTAGAGTCCCAATCTACTTTAGAAATCCACAAATTCTGCAGCAAGAGTTTGGCCCTGATGAGGAAGGGCGCGAGCCAGCCTAATGGATCAAATAATTTTGCTATTTCAGAGGAAACCAAACGCTTGGTTGCTTTAGAGGAATTATTTGCAGGTACCACACAAAAATGAAAGTCATCTGAAGAGGTACTCCATTTGAGCCCCAGAGCGGAAACAGAATCCTCCACTTCAAGGTCCTTACTGCCAGACAATTGTAGAGTTAATGGTTCCGGAAGAAGTTCGTGAGAGTTTGCCGCCCACTTGCTTAGTGAGATGCCGGCAGACTCCAAGATTGAAACAACCTCAGTCTTGACAGTTTTTGCAGACTCGATAGAGTGTGCGCCAGAAAATATGTCATCGACATAAGTATTGTTTACCAGGGCCGCAGCGCCTAGTGTAAAGCGATCTCGTTCATCAGCTGCTAGTTGATTCAGAGTTCTAATAGGTAGGAAGGGAGCTGGTCTTGTACCGTAAGTTACGGTGCTAAGACAGAAGTCTTGAAGATCTTCTGAGGGATCAGATCTCCAGATGATTCTTTGCAAGTTGGAGTCATATGTGTAGACCCTAATTTGACGAAACATCTTGACTATATCTGCCGTAAACACAAATTTAAACAGTCTCCAACGTGTCACGACTAGCCAAATTTCAGCTTGCAATTTTTG
>CAKNYM010045797.1:25904-47484 GCA_932195095.1 Andricus curvator | reverse complement strand
TTCGCAAAATGCTTCTCAATGCGCAGAAACATTGATACAGCAAAGCTGCTAGACTTTCCCAATTCATTTGGGTTACCCTTCATGGGCAGTTTAACGACATATCGACCTGACGGGTCCCTGAAATCCGTGTCTTTAAATATGTTTTGACAGGCGATTTCATCCTCCGTAAAAAAGTTGTCCTTGGAGTTTCTTCCAACTCCCAAAAAAGCCGAAGTTGGTTATTGAGGGATTGATCCTCTGCAGCGTGAAGTACTCTACAGGATTCAAGAGCCCGGTCATTGTCTGGGTCTTCGGAAGGTCGACCAAAAACAATCCAACCAAAGGCAGTCTGAAGGGCAGTTGGGCTGTTAAAAGGTCCCTGACGAAGAACAGGACGAAGAATGTGTCCAAAAAGATCTATTTCTATCAAACAATCAATACTTCCAGAACGATATTAGTTGGGATCAGCAAGTTCAAGGTCCTGCAGGTGGGGCCACTTCTGAAAGGGCAATCTTTTCTTTGGAAGAAGTTTGAGAAGAGATTTCATGACCAAGGCCCTGAAGGGAAGTTCGAATTCCGAATCAGTCACACTTGTCTTTGGAAATTCTCAGCTGCTGAACTGCTCTCTCGATAATAAAGGAGCGTTCTGCTCCCGAATCAATGAACCCTTTTACTATTATGGAAGCACCATTGTGAGACTGCAATTTTACATAAGCAGTTGCAAAAATACTTTTTGCAATGCTTGAGGATTCACCAGTATTTAACTGATGAATTTGAACAGATCCGCTGGCAACCGGTACCGTGTTAGTCGAAGAAGATGACTTGCCACGGGAAGAAATAATTGTCGAGTTGTCAAGACGTTGTAGCGAGTTCATTTTTTTAAAACGAGGACAATAAGAAATGAAATGTGAGCTTTGACATACAGAGCAAGGGGACAACTGTTTATCAGATTTCTTATCGTGATTCTGAGAAACAGCTAAATTCACAGAAGCGAAAGATTTTTTCTGTTTGGTTGAAGTCTGAGGAGAAGAGGATTTCAAAGATGTTGAAACGAAGGGAGGATCATTACACTGAGCAGCTTCCAAGGCTCTGATACGATTATCTAAAAAATTCATTAATTCTTTAATAGTTGGAAACACCTCACTATCCTTCAATGAAGTTTCCCAGGCTTCGCGAGTAGATGGATGTAATTTGTGGACTAATAAGTGCACAAACCAATCATCCCAGGTGTCAACTGGCCTGTCCATATTTCTAAAGGCACGAATAGACTCGTTTGTGATATCTGTCAACCTCAAGATTTCGTCAACAGATTTCTTAGAAGCAGCAGGGGTGGATAAGAGTTTACGCATGTGAGCAGACAAAAGAACACGTTTATTATCATACCGCTTAACAAGTGTGGACCAAGATTCAGAATAATTTGCCCCGCTAATTGGTAAATTTTTTAAGCGGTCAGCTGCTTTTCCGGACAGTGACGATTTTAAATAGTATAACTTTTGTACATTAGATATTGTAGTGTCATGAACCATAGATTGGAACATGTCTCTAAAGGTCTCCCACTCTAATTGATCCCCAGAGAATTTTGGAAGGGGAAGGGTAGGTAAATGTTTATATGCTTTGTCTGATTTAGACGTACCTGTTCCTGGTGGCTTTTCAGTAGTGGATTCACCACCGATTACCTTTATGTCAATTAGAATTGCAGTTTTGATAGTGGTAAAATCCTCCTCCACTGTCGAGTACACGTCATCAAACACATACGACTCTTCTTTATTTGTAGGATCCTCAAGAATCTCGAAGTGTTTTTCATAGAATTCCGACCAATAGTCCTCCAGTTTTGAAAGTCGAGTTTCCAGATACGTGACAGACTTCATTTTTGATTCTCCAGCCTTTTTCATATTGGTATAAAACCACTGTATTAAACCCGCGAGATTCACTTGTCGATTTAAAACGGACGACATTTTTTATTTTGATTTTACAAATTTAAATTTAATGTATTCTTGATCAATTGAATAAGGTATTAAATTTTCTCAGGAACTGAAATTAAAAGTCTAACTTAGCGAACGATCTGATAAGATAAGATAAGAGCACGTGTTCGTCGAGCTGGTCAACCGGTTTGTATGGTCCGGCGAGAAAATCGGTAAGTCCACGTGCTCGACAACACTGAGCAGAGATGGATGAATAGACTTCTCGTTCACTTTCAGTTTTTAAAACTCACAGAAGGCGAAAAAGATGCCCTTTATTTAATTTCACGAGAACAAAAAAAATGCCCATTTGTTTTTTAAGAGCGTGGCGACACAGATGCTAAATTCAGATCACCAAATCACAGATCACTAAATTGCAGCACTTAGAACGCGAACAACAAAAAAAAGAGTTTTCACAGAGTGGAGTGGAAAAAATTTAAACTTAATTAATTGTTTAAATTTAAATTCGTTTCGAGGTCCCTATCCGGCTCGAAGGACCAAAAATGTTCATAATTTTGAAAGAAATCAATTCCTTTTATGAACGAGAAAGTTTTTAATGTCAAGGGTTGACCACGAGCCGAATTTTTAATTGGAAAAAGTATAGAGTTTTGGTTTATATTGAGTACACCACATGTTAAAAATAAAGCATTAGCATTTATTGCACTTAACTTCGGACTCGCTTTACATAAATTGAAATTCAACTAAGTTTGCGAATGTTATAATAAACTTAGATTCACGGAGCGAGGCGAAAACGGTGCATCGCAGCCAAAGAGCGAAAAAGTAGGATGATAAGAAAAAGAGAGGGGGAGAATCAGACCAGTCTCTCTCAAGCAGACTCAACCAAAAACCCCTCACCACCAAGCTACTCGATCCACCCGATAGGAGGAGGATCCGGAAAAGTACTAAGTTAGGCGAGAGTGGTCTGTGGCGGCAAAGTTCAAAACAATTCTGAACAAGTAGTTCTACTTTTTCGTACTTGTGCAACATTTCCGACCAAAGATTGAAAAAACTTTTAATTTGATTTGTTTATTTAAATTAATTTATGTGGAACTTTTGTGATAACAGAGAAAAACTATCCAATTAGGTGTTTTAAGGGTTCAAAAATGGTGATTCATTTTTTTCATAGAGTCCTCTAATAAGTCAAGGTAAAAAAATTGATAGAACCAAAAATATGTACTTCATAGAGATGGACAACTTTTATTGAACTAATTTTGCAATACCAGCAACAATCTTGAAGTAAATCAAGAAAAACATGTGTTTCCCGGTTTTTCGGGTTCACATTTTATACAGCTGGTTTTTAGGTAAGAAGGTGAAGAGTAGGATCACAGGGTCTTTTATTTTCTCAAATTAGTAATTTACGCTACGCCCGACAACTGATACATATAACCCCTCGTATTAACCCTTATGTAAAACTTACTTTTAGATATATGAAATAGGGTGATTTTTCACGAAAGTAGGGTAATGATATAGAGGAATAAACTCTTTCAAATACAATTAATGTAAATACCATATTGAATTCAATATGAAACACTTTTAATTCCTCAGATTTCAAGTCGAAATATATATTGAATTTTCAACAAACAAGATTAATTTTCTTATCAGAAAGACGAATTTTCAACAAAATACATGAATTTTCTACCAAGTAGTTGAATTTTCAACTTATTAAGGGTACATTTCTAACAAAACATGGATAAGTGCCATTTTCACATAAAAAAAATAATTTTAAACCAAAACACCGAATTTTCAAAAAAAAAGTTACATTTTCAACCAAAGAGATAAAATTTCAACTAAAGTAATAAATCTTAAAAAAAAGTGAATTTTCAACAAGATATCAATCCAAAAGATGACTTTTTAACACAGAAGATGAATTTTCTAAAAATGGAATAGTTAAATTGCCAACCAAAGGAGGTGAATCTTAACGAATATGAATTCTTAACAAACTAGTTCAACTTTCAACCAAAGTCGTTCAATTTTCAACCAAAATGATGAATTTTCTATCAAAAAGATTATTGCTCTACAAAAAAAAAGACGAGGTTTCAACAAAATTGTTGAATTTTAAAGCCAAAAGGATGAATTATCTATAAAGCCGTGGAATTTCCAACTCAAAAATATGATTTTTTAACAAAAAAGTTCATTTTCTACCAAAAAGTTAAATTTTCGCATTATTCGATTATTGTTACGGGTACTCAGTTGACTAATAGTCAAATCTTAATAAGTTTATCAAATATTATATATCAAAAAATCGAATAAATTATAAAATAATTCTATTATACAATTGTATTGTTTAATTATAATTTATTTCATTCGTAATCAATTACAGAAACATAAAAATTTACGAATTATTGTTTACTTAATATAATAACCGTTAGTTAGGGTGTCCGCTTAAGAGCCAGATAGCGTCGGCTAGAACAGCGTTTTCGGTCTTAGAAGCAAACCATCACCCAACTTAATTTCTGACCAAATTCCCGACAGAGCCGGATAAGACTCCGCCACGTAAATAATTTAATTTTCTTGTTCGGGTGTCCGCTTAAGAGCCGGATAGCGTCAGATAGAACAGCGTTTTCGGTCTTTGATTCAAACCATCACCCAATTTGTTTTCCGACCAAATTCCGGATAGAGCCGGATAAGACTCCGCCGCGGAAATGATTAAATTTTTTTATTCACAATCAGATGTCCGCCTAAGAGCCGGATAGCGTCGGATAGAACAGCGTTTTCGGTGCTTGATGCATTCATCACCCAACTTAATTTTCGATCAAATTGCGGATAGGGCCGTATAAAATGCCATTTTTGACTTAGTTAAATATAATTTTGTTTTGTAATGCCGAATACAATCCGGATAAAGCCACTATGCTTCCGCGCATGATATTACAAACCTTGTAAGGACCAGATAGGGGCGCACTAGATTCCGAAATAAGCTATCCGGAGCCTCATCCGGTTGTGTATCCGTTTCTATCGGATCCTATCTGTTATTTTCAGCAGGACTCTCAGATTCGAACAAGGGCTGCGTCAATTCACTGCCGAGGAAGGCAAGCGAGCAAGGCGAAGAAGGCCATGACCGATTCGTTAAATCGTTTTCGATCTCCTAGTCCGGGAGCCAGGAACAGTTTGGTCCGCGGTACTGGATTGTACTTAAATTACGTAACAAAAGACTGGAAATTTACCAAAATAGGTGAAGTTTCAAAAACAAAGGTGAAAAAAAATTTAACCAAGTCGTTAAATTTGCAAGAAAAAAATGCATTGTCAATAAAAAATAGTATAGTTGATATTCCAACCCACAAGGACAACATATTTTTTATTTCAAATTTAAAAAAGTTGAGTTCCACCAAAAAAGACGAATTTTCAAAAATTCAAACAGTTGAATTTTCATGTAAATAATAATTTTTAACGTCAACAAAAACAAATTTTCAGCAATTCATATTCCTTAACTAAGGAAATAAATCTTAAACAGATGAAAATACTTTTTAACCAAGTACTGAAAACTTTCAATAATGATGTATTTTAAATCTAAAAGATGAATTGTCAGCGAAAAATATAGTATAGGTGACATGCCAGACCAACAATATTTTGGTTTTAAATGAGAAATAGGCCAATTCAACCAAAACGGGGACATCTTCAAACAAATGGTTTAATTTTCAACCAAATAGTAGAATTTTGCACCAAAATAGATTAATTTTTCACCATAAATATAATAATAGAATTCTCAACCAAATAAGAAGACCCCGAGTGCAATACCACCACTTGAAACATTTTGAACGAAAAATAATTTTCAACCAAGGAAGATGAATTTTCAATTAGAAAGATGACTCTTTAAGAAAATACGAGAGGAAGTAGTTCCATTTTCAGCAAAGTTATTGGAATGGAAAGAAAATAGTTAAATGTTTATGTTAAACAGTCATGCTTTCAACCTACAAAGATGAATGTTTAAAGAAATGGTAAAATTTCCCAAGAAAACAATTCAAGTTCAACCAAAAATCAAATAGTCGAATGTTCAAGCCAAAAGTTAAATTATTTTGTTCAAAGTTCATTTTATTATCTAATGATTGAACTATTTTCTTAAAAAATCGTTAATTTTTTTGGATATTAATTTGTTTCCTGACAACTAAGCTTTTTCATTTTTAGGTAACACTTGATCCTGTTTCTTTGAAAATTCAACTAATTTATCTTGAAAACTTATGAAAACTTTATTTTCTGGCAGATAAATCTTCTTGATTGAAAATACAACTACTTCGTTCAAAGTTACAAGTTCGTAAGTAACAATTAATGTTAATAGTTGAAGATCCCTGTCTTTGGTTAAAAAGTTGAACTATTTTGTTGAAAATTCTTTTTTTCTGGTGTAGATCGATTCTTGAATTGCAAATGTAAGTATTTGGTAGATAATGATTGTTGTTTGTTGAAAATCAATGTTTCTGTTATAACATTCATCATTTTAGTGCAAATTGAACTATTTCTTTGTGATTTACATTTTTGTCGAAAATTCACATTTTCGGATTGAAAATGCGACTGTTTTATAGAAAATTCGCCTATTTGGCTTACAAATTCAAGAATTTTGTATAAAATTCAACTATGTACTTGGTTCAAAACTTAACTTTTTGGTTGAAACTTTGTCTTTTTGGGTAGAATATTAATCTTTTATTTTTAAAACTCTTCCGTTTGGTTGGAGATTCAACTATTCTGTTACAAATTCATCTGTTTTGTTGAAATTAAACTGGTCGAAAATTCATTTTTTAAAGTAATTTATTATACTGAAAATTGCAATATTCCATTTTTGATAGAAAACCTTTTTTTGTACACGGAGAAAAATGGATATTAAGATTCAAAATCTGGATTTTTAACTAACATAAAGATATTACACAAAAATATCTAGATCATAGTCCTATATTTAAAAATCTAGATATTGAGTCTTAATATCTATTTTTCTCCGTGTAGTTAAAAATTCAGCAATTTGATTCGAAATTTATGTATTTTTATAATAATTCGTATTTTTGTCAGAAAATTCTTCTTATTGGTTAGGAAACCATATCTGTAGTTGAAAATCAAAATATTTGATTTCTTAATGTTTAACTTTTGTTGAAATTTTTTTTTTAAGATTCATAATTTTAGTTGAAAATCAATATCTGAATGTTATTGGAAATTCCGTTTTTTATTGAGAACTTATTTTTAAAGATGTTGAAAACCATATAAGTATGTAAATTTTTATTTAGTTAAAAATTCCAGTAGGATATTGTGCCTGCATGTTCCTCCGGTAGAGTCGGAATGCGACCAAAGGGCGGACAACGGTCCGGCACATTAGACGCCCGTCGGTTGTGCAAACGGCGAGGAACGACGGGCCTGCGACTTGCACGACCGCTGCAGGCTGATAGTTCGAGTAGATTGAGATCGAAAACGCGCATGCGCGTTTTGGACCAGCTGTTCTTGCCGTGTGTCATCTCGTGTGGCGTTCACCTGTGAATTTTCGCTCGGATTTAGCGCGACGTAAGTGAAAAGTGCGATTTTGTTCGTTACAGATAAATAAGGATCATCAACTCTGGACTATCAATTGTGGTGTGTACAATGCAGCGAGAACATTGGCAGATGGAAACCATAAAAAAAACCAACGGTTCATCATAAGACCAACAGACGAATACATCAACTCAGCACAAAGATTGACTGGGGATAATGGGGATAATGGCAAAGCCCACTGGAATATCGAGAGCGCGAGTTCTCATGCTCCCAAGCTAAGATTTGATCGCCGTGTCGAGGGCTGAATGGCACCAGGGTCAACAAATCCTTGAACGCCCCGGCCTGTCCCCCTCAGTAGAGGTGGTCAGGTGGGGGTTTCAAAGGAGGTGTCTTAACGGAGACTTTGGGATACCAGGTCGAACCCCATAGTATTTAGACCCGCCCCCTGCAAGCGGGGCTCTGTGGGGGGTGTTTCTTATTTCCCTAACTTCTCGTGGGACATAAATGTTTCCAACAGATTTTAAAAAACAAAACAGAAACGATGAGGGATCCGTTTCGGGTCCATCATCCAACCCACCGCCAAAAGACGGAGGCTCCGTAGGGGGCAACCCTCCAGAGGCGGTGCGAAATAATGAAGATGGTGGAAACAATTATGTCGAAGCCGTGGAAGTGCAGCTAACGGAACTCTCCGTAGGGAAGAGGCACCGTAGCGGAGCACAAAAAAGGAGAGCCCGTAATGTGCGGCTCGCAAACATCAGCCAAAGCTCCTCACAGGAGGCAGTGGCTGCGCAATCTCTACCCGGAGCAACTCCTCAGGCTTATTCTATAGACAAGAGGAAGAAGAGCTCCGAAGAAACTCCCCCAAACAGGGAGTTGAGACGGCAGAAGACTCTGGTAACACGGGGTCTTACTTTCGCGCAGATGGCCAACAACGGCCTGGTGAGAGTTGTCGTTCCGTCGGGTTATCCTGGTAACTCTCTAACTCTCAAGGATTTGGACAGCTTGAGGGATGAAATCTCAAACGAAATTGACGCGCTACCTCGCGAGCGAGGCACCCCCAGATTCAACGACATCTTCATTAGGTCTGGGGCCATCGTTGTGGAGGCCGCGGATATCTGGTCGCGAGACTGGATTGTGGAGGAAACCCCAATGTTCAGGCTTAGAGAAGGTCTGAACTTGGAAGTCAAGGGGACGGAGTGTCTGCAAAGGTACCGCAGAGCGACCGTCCTGATTCCCAGCAACCCCGAGAGTCCGGCGACCGTTCTGGGGCGCCTGAGTTTTTAGAACCCATCTCTACGAACTGATCGTGGAAGGAGTTTTCCGACATGCAAGGATCCAGGCCGAAGGGGAGAGGCTGGATTCAAGTCGTTGGTCTTCCCGAATCTTCAATCAGAGCCCTTGCGGCTCTAGATTATCGTCCCTATCTAGGGGCGAGTAGGGTTATCTTCCGGGTGACCCAACTGGGATCCGCATGGCTCCCAGAAGCATCCAGAGGTGCTCCAAACTAGCCTTTCAATGGCTGAGACGGGAATCTCCATTACGCAGATTAATTTGCACCACAGCAAAGGCGCCTCGGCGGTTTTAGCCAGACGCATGTGTGTGGTGAAGACAAGGCTCGCCCTAATCCAAGAACCCTGGTTATACAGGGAAAGGATTTGTGGCTTGTCAGGATGTGTCTCCATATATAAGGGGCCACGCGAAAAAACGCCAAGGGCATGCATAGCCGTCAAGGGTATGGATGCGATCTTGGTGCCTAAATTCTGCTCTAGAGATCTCACCGTTATTAAGGTGAGACTCAAGGCAGTAACGGAGAAAGGCTAGAGGTATTTATTGCCTCGGCTTCTTTCCCTAGCGGCGCCGAGGGACCCCCACCTCCCAGAGAGGTGGAGGCTCTAATTCGGTATTGTCAAGAGAACAAGATCCCTCTGCTGTTGCACTGTGATGCAAACTCTCGCCACACGGTGTGGGAAAGCACTTACATCAGTAACAGAGGTAGAGATTTAATTGAATACATAGCGGGCGATTCTGAATCGGGGGGAAACTCCCACATTCCAGGCTAAAAACAGGAGTGAGGTTCTCGATTTGACTTTATGTTCAGGTGCACTGAGGAGCAGGGTAGTGGATTGGAGAGTCTCCGATGAGGAGTCTCTTTCGGACCACAAACACATCGTGTTTCGATTAACCCTAGGTAAACCAGTGGTTTCTAATATCAGAAACCCCAGAAATACACTTTGGGACTTATATAAAGAGGAACTCAAAGGGAGGCTTGCGAAATTCCCCACAAGCTACGGTACCATTGTCATATGAGAACAATTGCCCTACAAGCACAATTGAGTCTAGAAAGGGAGCAGAATGGTGGAACACCCACCTGGAGAAACTCCGTAAAAATACAAGAATGTTGTGCAATAGGGCAAATAGAACTATATTGCCTTCGGACTGCGACATCTATAAGACGGCCCAGTGTGAATACAATGAAAACATAAGTAAGTATAAGCAGGAAGATTGGAGGGGCTTCTGCGAGGAATCGAAAAACATTACGGAAACAGCGAAGCTCCACAAGATCATGGCGAAAAATCCGGAAGCTTGCCTCGGGCTCATAAGGCTCGATAATGGTGAGTTTCCCGAAGATGAAGAAGCAACGCTGAATCACCTGATGGAAGTTCACTTCCCGGGTTTTCAACGAATCCGAACCGACCAAGAGGAGGAAGGCCGGGGCCAAGGTGTGGAAAGGGCCGACTGGAATTTCACCGCTAAGGTCGTTGATTACAAAAAGGTGGAATGGGCCGTATGGTCCTTCTGTCCCTTTAAATCACCAGGGGCGGATGGCATTTATCCAGCGCTTTTACAAAAAGGCATGGATTTAGTCGTTCCTCCTCTGACGAAATTATTTAGGGCAAGTATAGCCCTTAAACACTTGCTATCGGCATGGAAGAATGGCAGAGTGGCCTTCATACCCAAACCTGGGAGGGAGGGTTACACTGCTGCCAAAGATTTCCGACCATCAGCCTAACGTCTTTTATCTTGAAGACGCTGGAGATGCTGATCGAGAGATACATTAGGGATGAGGTGCTCTTGGCCTCCCCGCTGCATAGAGGGCAGCATGCTTTCCAGACAGGCTGCTCGGTGGAAACTGCGCTTCATGCTGTTGTGGCAAAATTGGAGCAGCAGTTGGAACAAAAGTGGTACGCCGAGGGCGCTTTCTTCGATATAGAGGGTGCTTTCAGCAATACTCCTCCAGAAGTCATCTGTCGAGAGGCTTTGAGATGTGGCGTGCCGGACCAGCTAGTATGCTGAATAGGAAGCATGCTACACCGAAGAAGACTCGAAACCAGATGGGGTGAAGGCCTAGTAAGTGAGATAGCTCCGCGGGGTTGCCCATAGGGGGTGTCCTGTCGCCCCTCCTGTGTTGCATTGTAGTGGACGGCCTTCTTCGAAGGCTAAATAAAGAGGGGTACTATACTCAGGGATATGCGGATGACTTTGCAATCCTAGTCAGGGGGGCTCATCTGGAAACGATGATGGGTCTAATAAGGTCGGCGCTGCGCATCGTAGAGCTCTTGTGCGATAGCTCAGGGCTCTCGGTAAATCCGGAAAATACCAATCTGGTCATTTTCACGAGAAATTATAAAGTTCCGAAAGTTGACGCTCCTGTATTCTGTGGTGGGAAGCTGACGTTTTCAGACTCTGTTAAATATCTGGGAGTAATCCTAGATGGCAAGCTGAACTGGGCAAAGCACCTGGAGACCCAATGCAGGAAATTTGTCATGACTTTTTGGATGTGAAGGAGAGCCTTTGGGTTGACGTGGGGGCTAGGGCCTAAAATTCTTGCATGGCTCTACTCTGCTGTCTTAAAATCCAGGCTCCTACATGCGGCCGTGGTATGGTGGCCACTGGTGGAACTTAAAACAATGCAGTACAGGCTGCGAAGATTACAAACGCTAGCATATAGGGGTGTGACTGCAGCAATGAGGACTGCGCCCACAGCGGCGATAGGATTCATGCTCTGTGAGGAACCCCTACATGTTGCAATAATCGCTAGAGCGGTACACGCGATGGGCCGCCTGGCAAGAGCAAATAGACGGACTCCGGGGACTAGACACACTAGACTCCCGAGTAATATCAGCGCACTGCCGATTCTACAGATGAGGCAAGATAAAATAACAAAACGCTTCAACTTCGCCAAAGCTTTCCGCGTCTGCATCCGAAGCAGGGATCTGTGGAAAGTAAATGGTAACCCACTTCTCCAGAGGGAAATTTGGTATACAGGTGGCTCCAGGGGAGAGGGAGGTTCAGGAGCAGAAATTTCTGACAGCAAGAGAGGGAAAGGGATAGGGATCACACTTGGGCGACACGCTACTGTCTTTCAAGCGGAGGTCCTGGCCGTCCTTCGCTGTGCTGAAATACTAATAGAGCAAAACGCTGCTGGCAAAGAGGTTACGATCTGCTCGGACAGCCAAGTGACACTAACTGTAATAGGGAAACCAGACATAACATCAGAACTGGTTTGGGAATGCAAAAAGGCATTAAACCAACTTGCAGAAAAAAACAAAGTGGCTCTCATATGGGTCCCTGGTCACACAGGGATCAAGGGCAACGAAAAGGCGGACTAGTTGGCGAAACGCGGTGCAGTGAGCGAATACATAGGTCCGGAACCGGTACTGGGAATAGCGTCTTGCTGTGTCGGAATGGCCACTAAAAGCTGGATCTGAAAAAACACCGGGAATGCTGGGAACAAACCCAGGGTTGCGTCAGGCGAAATCCATCCTGGGGTATACCTATAGGATGGGCTGAGCTAGGCAAATCCTGGGTTTACCCAAGAAAGATATGAGGACAGTGGTACGGACCCTATCAGAGCACAACCACTTGAACTATCATATGCACAAAATGGGGTATAACCCTACGACAGAGTGCAGGGAATGCGGCAGGGATGACGAAACATCCCTGCATGTATTATGCCAGTGCCCGGTATTAGCTAGGCTCAGACAACAGACCCTCGGGGCCCATTTTATGGAAACAAAGGAAATTGCAACGCGATCAGTGGTCGACATACTGGGCTTCGTCAAGAAGTCTGGATTCAACTGCTGAGAGTGAATCAATAAGGGTGTGGCACAATAGACTTTATAGCTTGAGCGCCAGGGGAGCTCTTCATGGGCTTCCCACCCGCATTTAAACTAACTAACTAACTATCTCGACTCTTCCAAGACCCTCCAGTTACTGTCGACCATCCGCCCAAACCAGAGGAGGTCGAAGCATTCTGGAGAGAAGTCTACGAAGTCCAGCATCCACTATATCACTACCGAGGAGGTGAAAAACGTATTAAAAGGCATGAAGAACTATTCCGCTCCGGGACCAGATGGTTCTCAAGACATTCTGGTGGAAGAAGTTTCCTTCAACCCACCAGCAACTGGCCCCAATTTTCACCTCATATCTAAAGTCGGAAAAGCCTATTCCGGAGTGGTTGATGGAAGGGCGCACAGTGCTCCTGCCGAAGACGGGCAACTTAGCTGACCTTAAGAATTGCAGGCCAATAACTTATCTGAACACACTGTATATTCGGAGAATGGACCTGTGTGGCGAGAGACGTATGAACAACGCGGCTCAAAGAAAGGCGTAGCAGGATGTCAGGAGAACCTGCTCATCGATAGATGTGTTTGTAGAGACGCAGCATCCTATCAGCGATTCCTATCCCAGCGATTCCTATCACTAACAGTGTCACCTTTCAGAAAGGTGTGTTTCAGGGCGACACCATGAGCCCTCTCCTCTTTTGCCTCACATTATTGCCACTATCTCTCGTACTTCGCCATTCCGAAGGGTACCTCTGGGGCAAACCTGGAGATCGAAAGCATAAGGTCACTCATATATTTTACATGGATGATCTCAAGGTCTATGCTAAATAACGGATATGGTCTTCCGAACTGTCGGCGAGGAACAAAGTATCTGCGACGAACATGCTTGCCGTCCCAGTAGTACTCTATTCATTTGGAGTAGGTCCATGGACGAAGGACGAGCTCAGAGCCCTCGAAATCGCGTCCCAAAAGGTTATGCACATGAACAAAAGCATGCACCTCAAGTCTTCTGTTCCGCGACTTACATCTCACGCCGTCAAGGTGGCCGCGGAATACTGTATCTTGAATGTCTTCACAACAGGATTATTCTAGATACAGCACATATAGTCGCAAATGGACAAGACCCTCTTCTTAAAATGGTCAGGAAACACGAAGAAGTGGGCAAAGGGGCGTTTCTGTACAAAGCAGCGGAAGAGGCTGCTGAAACACTCGGCCTTGACTTCAATATCAGGGGTGAGCAAAATGCATCAAATCTTATCCATCTTGAATACTCACTCCTGAAGGCCCGGATCAAGCAAGCACAGGAGAAAAACTTTCGCGAACAGCTCCTCGACAAGAGGATGAACGGCATCTTCCACAGAAATATGGAAGATCAGTCGATGTTGTATGAGCTAACGTTTGCTTTCCTTAAATCACCCGGATTGAAGTCGGGCACGAAGGATTTCATTTTGGCATGTGACGACGGTGTCATTGCCACTCTAGCATACCGTCGCCACATTTTGAGCCAAGACATTCCCGGTGATAGCTGCAGAGCGTGTCATGCACACCCCGAGCATCTAGGACACATACTATCTAGTTGTCCAACTCATGCGGGAACGACCTACATTCAAAGGCACAATGCAGCACTAAGAGTGCTTTATTACCATCTCTGTCACTCTTACGGCATTAGCCCAAATACCGCTACGCTAAACGCTGCTAGAGAAATAGAGTCAATTGTCGAAAATGAGAAGTGCCGCATATACTGGAACTTCATATTCTCGACAATTGTTTCTGTTGTGCACTCGAGGCCTGACATAGTTCTCCTTGACTTCGAGGAACGAACCATGTTCGTTATCGAATTTTCGGCACCAGCTGACAAAAACGTCACAGCCAAGGAGAAAGAAAAGAAAGAGAGGTATAAAGACCTTATAAGGGAGTAGCGACGGTTATACCCGGCATATTCTGTTAAGCTAATCGTCTTGATCATCGGCGCTCTTGGAGGTGCTAAGGTTTCAGTGGTTAATAAATAGCCTGAAAAGCATCCCTGTGCGTCAACAAAATGCCGAGACACTTGCGGGGAAAATGCAGAAGGCGGTGAGACGTGGTTACAGCTGAAATTTTGCAGGGTTTTTGCTGGGAGCTTGTGCAATTTTTCAGATTAGCACCCGCTCCCAGCGAAATCCAGCGGTTGTCCTTATGATAAACTTTCAACTATATATATATATATATATCAATAGCCCCCAGTAGCACAGCGGTAAATCACACCCATGGCCACGTCTCACAACCGTGAGATGGGTGGTCATAGGCAACGACGAAATCACAACGACAGGCCGGCGAAACCCTCGTGTGTCTTGAAGACACGAAGCGACCCAAGGATGACAGCTTTCTGCATCCATCTCGCAAGTGCCTTGGCATATTTTTGGCACGCGGGTATGGCTTTAAGGTTACGAACCAGTGATAGTTTCGCACTTCCAAAAGCACCTATCACAAGGACAATTACTTGTACCGAATATTTTGCGTACAGTCGTTTTAGCTCTCTTTTAAGGTCTTGATGCCTCTCCTCTTTTTCTTTCTCCTTTGCAGTGATGTTGAATTCGGACGGAGCCGAGAATTCGATCACGAATATAGTTCGTTTCATGAATTCTTGGAGAACAATGTCAGGCCTCGAGTGCGCAACGCAGACTGCTGCCCGAAAATCGTAGTTCCAGAAAATTTGGCACTTCTCGTTTCGGACAATCGACTCTATCTCCATTGGAGCGTTCGGCAGGGCAAGATCGCGGCCAACACCGTCAGAGCGACAAAGATGGTAATAAAGCACTCTTAGGGCCGCATTATTTCTATAGATATACGTCGTTCCTGCGTGGGTCGGACACCCTGATAGTATGTGTTCTAGGTACTCAGCGTGTGCATGACACGCTCTGCAACTATAACTGGGAACTTCTTGACATAAAATGCGGTTATGGTATGTGAAGGTGGAAATGACACCGTCCTGGCATGCGAAAATAAAACCCTCTGTACCTGAATGGAGCCCTGATGATTTGAGGGAAGCAAAAGTCTATGAGAGGTTGAATCGAAAGCTTTCCGGTAGTCAATCCAGGCCATTGATAGGACGCGCTGATGGGCTGCAGCGTTTTTACAGACACACCTGTCAATTAGCAGGTTCTCTCGACAGCCTGCTACACCGTTTCTCGAGCCACGTTCTTCGTACATCTCTCGCCATACAGGCTCAATTTGTCGAACAATCCTGTGGTTGAGGACAGCTGTAAAGATCTTACACAGCGTGTTCAAACAAGTTGTTGGCCTGTAATTATCTGGGTTGGACAAGTTTCCTTTTTTTGGCAGGAGTATAGTGCGTCCTAACACCAGCCACTGCGGAATGGGCGTCTTCGACTTTAAATATTAGGTGAAAAAGCGGGCCAAATGTTGGTGTATAAAAGTAAACTTCTTCCACCAAAAGTTCTTGATACAATCTGGTCCAGCAGCGGAAAAGTTCTTCGTGCCTCTAAGTGCTTTTTTCACCTCTTCGGCAGTGATTGATGAACATTCCTCCTCAGACTTTATGAGGTTATCGCAAAACTCCTTGAAACGGATGATGTTGTCAGTATCTTCTTTCAACTCTAGTGTTTTCGGGATCTTGTACACCTCTCTCCAAAAAGTCTCTACCTTCTTGGGCTTGGGTGGATTTTTTACAGAAACAGGTATATCGCTAAAGAGGCGCGATGGGTCAGCGAGAAACTGTTGATTCTCTCTGATACATCTCTCCCTCTTCTGTATTCTCCTCCTTGCGTCAGATAACAGCCGTATTTTGTCAACAATATGCTGCTTGATTGTCAGCAGCTTTGACTTGTTTAGTGTGTGATTCAAGATCCTTAGTTCTTGGGCGAACTTTCGAACCCTTTCCGTAAACGGTCTACCAGATGTTATGTAGTCAATCACACATTGAACACGGGACGCATTCTGTCTTGCCCATCCAATCTTCTTGTTCAGTTGATGCAAGCGTCTTTTGGTCTTTTGATCCATCGTCGGTTTCAGCCTTCGATTTGAATCAGCCAAAGCTCTCGCAGCACCATAAACTGAGCAATTGATGGTCCAGAGGTTGCACTCTTGCGAGATATCTACACGAAGGGAGGCATCCATTCCAGCCAGATCTTGGGGCTTAGTAGGAACTTGCACGTTAATGTTCCTTCTTGTAATGAAATTGCGATCATCTCTCAGAAGGTGCCTGCTTTCTGCGGTTGTTCTCAATGTCGCTTCCTCATCTTCGTCTGCAGCTTGATCAAGCAGCGGTTGGGGAAGCACTCTGCGTACATATCCATTTTTGGGAGGTTGACGGCTTGATTTCACAAAGACTGATGCGAAACGTGCTGAAGTCTGGGTGTTTCTGGCACCACAGAGTGTGGATATGCGCCATAAAGCCTCCGCGAAAAGGGATAATGCTGGCCTCGTAGCAGCCTAGCACGTCATCCCTGAGTTGATCTGTCCTCTTAATGTGGGCGTTTCGCCGGTTCGTCGTCGTGTTTCCATCTAAATTATTTTCAGCACCCCGAACTCTAGGCTGATCGGCATTGTTTGCCGACCCATTATCGGGTGCTCTGCGCGTTAGATTGTCTTGAACCGCATCTACAACATTTTGGTGTTTTGGTAGTTTCATTGTTGTTCCCACGAGGAAAGGGTTAGTCCATCCTTGTAGAGCCCCGCGTGCAAGGATAAGGCTGATACTCTGAAAGGTCGCCCGGTATACCAGAGTCATCGTTTGAGACACCTAACCCAGGTGCTATTCAGCTTTCGGTACGGTTGTTACGCCTTCGCTTAGGAGTTATTCCTTCGGGACCATCCCTGGACGATTTTCCGCGACTGCTTATTAATTATTGTAACCATATTCAGCAGAAAGCTTTGGTACAGGGACCCTCTATCCGCAACCCGAGGACGCGTTCGGTGGCTTTGTCATAGGCCCTTCGGTTCTATTCCAAAGGAATCGAAACTAAAAACCAAATATATATATATATGGGGCATTTTCCGTGAACCGGACACCCCCCCCCTGTCCCAGAGTAATTTTCATCCGATTGAGGTCTTTGGGGTCTCAAATGAAAGCTAAAGTTGTATACTTTCGAAAGCCACTTGGCACTTTTTGATTCGGAAAAAAGTAAATCCAATATGGCGGCCAGAACTCGGAAAAACGCACGAACATGGATGTTTTTCAGCCTCGTCCCAGAGTAATTTTCATCCGATTGAAGTCTTTAAGATCTCAAATGAAAGCTAAGGTTGTATACTTTCGAAAGCCTCTTGGTACTTTTTGATTTGGAAAAAATAACTCCAATATGGCGGCCAGAACTCGGAAAAACGCACGAACGTGGATGTTTTTCAGCCTCGTCCCAGAGTAATTTTCATCCGATTCAGGTCTTTGGGGTCTCAAATGAAAGCTAAGGTTGTATACTTTCGAAAGCCACTTGGCACTTTTTCATTTGGAAAAAATAAATCGAATATGGCGGCCGGAACTCGGAAAAACGCACGAACGTGGATGTTTTTCAGCCTCGTCCCAGAGTTACTTTCATCCGATTGAGGTCTTTGAGATCTCAAGTGAAAGCTAAGGTTGTCTACTTTCGAATTCCCTTTGGAACTTTTTAATTTGGAGAAATAAATTCAATATGGCGGCCGGAACTCGGAAAAACGCACGAACGTGGATGTTTTTCAGCCTCGTCCCAGAGTAATTTTCATCCGATTGAGGTCTTTAAGATCTTAAATGAAAGCTAAGGTTATCTACATTCGAAAGTTACTTGGCATACATTTTTGTATAATATAATTTTTCGGTGCTCACAAAAATCAATTAAAATACGACTCGGGAAGTTTTCGGGGCCGCTGATGACGATTCTGCTATTAGATTTTGCAAAATCGTGCCCCAAAGGCCTCTCTATTCTCCAAAAAGCCTCGAAACGCCCCAATTTTTTGGTGATCACGAAAATCGATGAAAACACAGCTCGGGGAATTTTCGGGGTCGCTGATGACACCCATAGGGGATGAATTTTTCAAATTTAACTCCAGATTCGTAATCAGCGACCCCGAATACCCCCTATATCAAGTTTTCACATAATTTAACCGTATTGTTGAATTTCCGAAAATTGTTTGTCGATTTTCGTATGTTTCTTCATAGTACGTGTAAGCATTCATTTGTTTGGTCACTTCAACTGTTTTGGCGACGACGTTCACTTCATTCTCCGCTTTCTTTTTCCGTTAAAAAAATTGATCGAATGTAGTATTTTCTTCTTTCGATAATCGAACTCTTTTATGATTATTCACTTTGTTTTCAGAATATCAATAAAGGATTTGGTATATTTCTCGGAATATTTACTGCGTTTCTCGATTTTCGTATGTTTTTTCATAGTACGTGTAAGCATTCATTTGTTTGGTCACTATAACTTTAACACACAAAATCTCACCGTATTGTTGAATTTCCGAAAATTGCGGTGTTTCGAGGGTATATACCCGCCCCTGGGGAATGATTTTCCAAATATAATTCCAGATTCGTAATCAGCGACCCCAAAAATCCCTTGTATCGAATTTTCACTAAATTTCACAGTATTCTTGAATTTTTGACAATTTTAACATTGTGTTATACCGTACGCCGCCGTGATGCGCCATATGGTGCATGGGTCTGACTCGCACACATCCACTTTTTAAAAATAATTTAAATTGTATGTCGGTTTTTTTCATACTTCTTTGTAGTACCATCATGTCAAAATTACCAATTTCCCGTCATTCAGATAGGTGTATCAATCCTTTTAAAGACTCCGCTAATGCCGGTCACGTTGGAAAAGATTTGCGCAATATTACCAAGTCTATTTTGGACTTAAGGTCAGATTTACCTGAGAACTGTAAAGTATGTGGAAATTTTAGGAAGAAACTCAAACGCTCCCTTGATACAGATATTTCGGTGTGTGACAGGAATGAAAGTATTGATAGTGATAATCTATGCAACCCTGCGAATAACCCTGATAACTCTGCGAACTCTCGAGATTCGTCTATCAGTTTACGAAACGAAACTGATTGTGAGAGTATATCTACTCGTGAAATGGAATTAGAGGAGTCATTGCAAGGGCTAATGGATAAATTTCATAGTTTAGCAGTCAGTGATCCTATGAGAATGCAGATATTAACAGTAGCTCCCGCTTCGTGGAGTGTTAATAAAGTAGCTTATGAATTTGGGGCATCTAGGCGATTGGCAAAGAACGCTGCAGACCTCAAATTAGTCTCAGGAATTTTTCCAGATATGGCTCCGAGGAGTGGTAGAACCTTATCTCCGGATTTGGTGAAGAAAGTTACCGAATTCTACGAGGATGACCAGAATAGTCGCATGATGCCAGGGATGAAAGATGTCCAGTCTGTTGTTTTAAATGGGACACGTACTCTTGTTCAAAGACGTCTGTTGTTTTTGGGACTCAAAGAGTTGTATGCGTCATATCAAGAAACTAACCCAGACGATAAGGTTGGATTCAGCAAATTCGCTAAACTTCGTCCGAAAAATTTCATTTTACCCGGTGCAAGCGGCACCCATAGTGTTTGCGTTTGTACGATACATGAGAATTGTAAACTAATGTTAGATGCGGTCAATATAGAGAAACTCACCAAGGAGTGGGAAGAACTCATTCATGATTATAAAAGTTGCTTGAATATTATGGTTTGCAAAAGTCAAAGTCCTGAGTGCTATCTAAATGAATGTGAGAAATGTCCAGGATTTGATCATTTATCATCTAAACTTGTTGATACATTACGGAAAAAGAATATTTCAGAGGTACAGTATAATAACTGGACAGTAACGGACAGATCAACTTTACAATCACTTCTGATGCTTCTGATTTTATTAAAGATCTATGTGTAAAATTGACGGTTTTAAAACCACACTCATTCATAGCGAAGCAGCAGTCACTCTTTATCGCTGAGAAGAAGAAAAATTTATCAAATGGGGAAGTCTTAGTAATGTTCGATTTTTCAGAGAATTATTGTTATGTGGTTCAGAACGCTTCACAGGCTTTCCATTTCAATAACAATCAATGCACCGTTTTCCCCGTGATTTACTATTATAGGGATGGATCTGAGATTAAACACCAGAGTTGTGTTTTCTTATCTGACAGCACGAAACACGATACTTGTGCAGTTGCCACGATCCAAAGGAAATTCATAGAAGAAATCAGAGGGAAAGTTAGGTGCTTAAAAAAAATTATTTATAACACCGATGGTGCTAAACAGCATTTTAAAAACAAGTATCAAATTTGCAACTTGATACATCACGCGGAAGATTTTGGTGTCGATGCTGAATGGCATTGTTGTGCAACAGCTCATGGGAAGAGCCACTACGATGGCATTGGAGCTAACTTCAAGAGAGAAGCGTACAGAACAAGTCTCACACATGGATTGAAGGTGCCACTTTTGACCTTCGAGAGACTGTATACGTGGGCCAAAGAATACTTCAAAACGATAAAAATCTTCCGGTACACTCAAGCAGAACACAATGCTATGACTCGGAAACTCAATAAAAGATTTGAATTAGCGTTACCCGTTCCACAGATTCTCAAAAACCATGGCTTCATAGTGCAACAAAAATCAGAATTAATCATCAAAAGATATTCCAATGCTGTTAAAGGAGTCAAGGTCAACCTCGTTAAAGATTGAGCTACTTAGCATAATTGAATAATTGACATATTTTATTATTTACAATGGAAAGAGATTATGAAGAGAAGATGCAGATAAAATGGGGGATTGAAAAAGATCATACAAAATACAAAACATACAAAATTTAAAAACAAAAAAGAAAAAAAAGAAAGAAAAACAAAAAAAAGAAACATGGAGTTCGATCATCTCTCTACGTCCACGTCGTGAGCTCTGGGTAATGCTGAAAGAGAGACAAACCTTTAAAGTAAGTGTTGGAAGGAATTTCGAGCCAAGTGGAATATTTTGAATGAATTATAAATATTCTTTCCAAAGCTTCTATTCTGAATCATCTTTTGTTCACATTCATTCTTTCACCTTCATTTATTCATGGTCGAAAAAGCGTCATGTGGCTTTTAAAAGTAGACACCCTCAGCTTTTATTTGAGATCTCAAAGACCTCAATCGGATGAAAATTACTCTGGGACGAGGCTGAAAAACATCCACGTTCGTGCGTTTT
>CAKNYM010045797.1:0-25894 GCA_932195095.1 Andricus curvator | reverse complement strand
TGGGACGAGGCTGAAAAACATCCACGTTCGTGCGTTTTTCCGAGTTCTGGCCGCCATATTGGAGTTATTTTTTCCAAATCAAAAAGTACCAAGAGGCTTTTGAAAGTATACAACCTTAGCTTTCATTTGAGATCTTAAAGACTTCAATCGGATGAAAATTACTCTGGGACAAGGCTGAAAAACATCCATGTTCGTGCGTTTTTCCGAGTTCTGGCCGCCATATTGGATTTAATTTTTTCCGAATCAAAAAGTGCCAAGTGGCTTTCGAAAGTATACAGCTTTAGCTTTCATTTGAGACCCCAAAGACCTCAATCGGATGAAAATTACTCTGGGACAGGGGGGGTGTCCGGTTCACGGAGAATGCCCCATATATATATATATATTAGTTAACATGATTTTTCATGATCGCTTTCTCATGTCCTTGCCGTCTGTAATAAATTTTATTTTCCTATTTTCAAAGAAAGAAATGTTTTTAATTGCCAGAGTCTTAGCGTATTTAGCGCTGACTCGAGGAATTTGTACGAACTCGAGTTACATCCACCTTGGTATGATTTGAGTGGCCGTCCAATAAATCATTTTTTGGTAAATTGAAAATCATTATCTTTAATAATAATTTTTCGATCTCTCAAAAAAAAAGGGGGGGGGGGTTGTATGTAACATAATCCTGAAAATATTCACGTGCTAATTGTCAAGTGATATTAAACAATATTTATTTCAGACAATGCTCCGGGCACCCAAAGTAATAGCAACGACCCTGCTCCCTCTGCACGCTCTGAATCGTGAGTTAGCTTATCAGCTCTCAGAACGTCTAGGAACATTTCTTCCGCGCCGTAAATAATTGGACGGTTGGCTAATTTTAGAAAACGGTCCCGTTTCACCGTGACAGAGTCTCCATGTTCAAAATCGATGTCAGTTTATAATATGGATATCATATTACAGTGTAGTATATGCGGTACTCAAAACTCAAAAAAGACATCCATTATTACCTATCTCTTACGGTTGACGAGATAATTGTTGTTAAAAATAACAATAACGGAAGTTTCCATTCAGGTTCCAGTGGAACGTTCCCAAGCGGCGGACATTTTACATGTTCCGTGGAGGAGCAAAGTAAAATAAAAAATTGTTTTTTTTTTCAAAAACGGCTCGATCGATTTTGATGAATAAAATATATTTTATAGACACTAATGAGGCTGTTTACATTTTTTTAAATTTGGTTGACAAAAATAACAGGTAAAATAAATTTGTTTATTTTTTAAAACAAAATTTTGATTAATTCTAGAGTATTTTGATGGTCAAGAGAATAAGCTACAATGCATCAACAGTAGAAATTTCCGTATACACATGACTGCATCTTATGGAGATTATATAGTGGCTTTAGAGAATATTCAAGAAACTGAAATTGAAACCCGAATATATTACACGTTTATACTACAAGAAACAGCGTTTGCTGTTCTCTAGGAAGTCAATGTATGAACCAGTATCTTCTGGAACAAAGTGTTGTGCCGTTTCAACTCACAAAAGATATTATCATTGAAACCATTGCTGAAGGTGTTTGGTGTAATGCGAAATCCCCTTTTGTGAAAAGTGCCAAATCTTATATACAAAAAAATTATGCTGGTTTAAAGAATAAAGCATTGTATTTACTAATCTCATGCGATACGAAAGTCTGTTTTTGGAAATGATTTATTTTTATAATCAGAATGTTTGTGAAGATGTGATTCAAAAATTAATAGAACTGAAATATGTAAATGGTATCTTCATACATTAAAATATCATGTATTTTATCAGTAAGAAAATCGCAATGAATATCATTTAAACCGCATTCGACTTTTTCATTTACTAGGTTAAGGATTGGTGCATATAAGTAAAAAGATATATATGTTTGAATATAGTAAAGTTTATGCATAAAAAACTTCATATTAATAGAAAGAGACTTTCAAACTAGACTTATCTATCTAACTATTGTGAGAGTCATCAAAACCTAACTATTTTACAAATAACTTTAGGGGGTAGGCTGGTTGATTTTTTTTTTAAATCAAACTTTTTTTTTGCATTTTCGCTTAGTAAAATGATCTAGAAATATGTTGCAATCGGTTTGGAAGGTTTCAAAGGTCGAGATTTGGCTGAAAAGAGGGGGCAAATGGCAGGTTCGAGCTCGCTAGGTGGCCGTCTACCCATGAGGCCGGTCTAATTACGGGAGATGTGTGTAGTATAGTGCCTCGCCTCTTATCGAGTGTGAAGGTTTTGTATTGGAGTGTGAAAGTGCCGAACATAACATGGATAGAAAAGGAAGCAGAAAAATTATGCGAAGGCCTGGTAATCGTGAACGGAAACTATCGTCCGTAACGGAATTAGACAATTATTCAACAAAGCTACCCAGATAACAGTGCGTGCGAAGCACGTCACCCGCATTTCGTGATTCTCATGCAATGCGTGCGAGAACGCGTGCATCTCGCCAGCAATATATGATGGTCACTTAGCTGCGAGCGTTATGAGTCGCATTTCGCTAGCACGGAACATGGACACATGCTGCGAGCTTTATGAGTCGCATTTCGTCATCATGAAGATGCGTGAAAATTAACTTATATTTAAAAAATTTCTGAATCAATTGAATTTATTTTTCAACTTGTTTTTAGATTACATACATTGGTATAAATTAAAAAATTTCAATAATTCTAATCGCAAATAAATTTCAAGTGAAATTTATTTTTTCTTTGCACTTTTGATTTGTAATATTTATGAAGAATGGTCGAATAATATTAAAAATGATATGCAGTTAAAAATTTAATTTATGTAATATATATTATCTCCGTCTCCATTCGTCAGGTTCGTTTTCCTTCTACACGACAGTCTACTGTTCACACACGCTATCAACTTGATGACGCCTGACCATCGTTGGTTTTTATAAAAGTCAGTAAAAGTGTTTTCAGCAGCTTTTGGCATCTGTCGAAGAATTTTACTATCGTGTTTAATCGTGTTTATGGTGTTTTATATCCGGCATTCCGAAAATTAATAGACTTGTGGTAAGTACAAACGAAAAAATATATAACCAGTAAGTAAACCTAACCTATCTTTTTTATGGTAAAGCTAAATAATTTACTGACTTTTCCCAGATTTTACGACCGACAAAATGGGCTCTTTGGTTTATTGGACGTATAAAAATATTAACATTACATAATTTCTTATTTTTAGAGCATAATTAATCACGACGTGCGAGCGATATGCGTCGCACGCGTGACCCGCACGACATGCGAGCGATATGCGTCTCAATTGATGAAACATATGTCTGCGTTGGTGAGTGCATCTCGTGTGTGTTGATCGGCACGACGTGCGTGCATAATGCGTTGCATATTGCTCGCATTTTGTGATCTGGGTATGAACAATTTAAGCTGCAAAAAAGAGGTAAAAAAATTCAAAAGCCCGCCATTTTGTTTTTTTTTTCATGAAAATTTTTTATTCCGCTACCTGCCAGAGTCAAAAGTATAACGATGAGGAATCCATTTGTTTTTTTGATTTCCGACGAATCGTTCTGGAGATTTATCCTTCACCATGAAAATAGAGGACACTTTTACGGCCGCCATTTTCGATATGTAAATAGAAAAAATAAAAATGTTTTCTATTGATTTAAGATTTGTACTTATACACGTAAAAAAATTGATTTTCTAATTTTAATTATACTTGAAAATAAAAATGTGTGAAAATAACTTCAAAACAACCAGCCTACCCCCTTATTTCCACGTATTTTGAGTACTTTTTCAACAAGATAAATGACTGCATACTTAACATTAGCAATTTGTCTATAGCCTTTCTTAAAAACATGCTTACATTTACTGATACGAACTTTATCCCCAATTATATGTTTTTGTATACATTAAACAACAATTTTTTCTTATTTTGTTTAGTAACATCTTTTGGTTTCATTCCAATAGTTCAATGCTTGCTATAATTGTAAGACAAAATTAAATAATTCAATACACCTAACCACTTATAATTTCCTTGTAAACTGAATTGTATCCACATCTTATTTCTTAATGTTCGAATAAATCGCTCGCATATTGATGCTTTTAAATTACTGAATATTGAGTAGAAATTTATGTTGTACTGCTTCATAAGGTTTTCAAACTGTGAGTTGTGAAATTCTTTGCCTCTATCAATATGTAAATTTTTCGGTATACGTCCGGTTTTAAGTGCAGATTCCACTGCTTTAGTTACATTTTCTCCCTTCTTGGTTTTTACGGGAACATCAGTCCAAGTAAATTTCTAAAATATATCAATTACAGTTAAGATGTATTTGTAGCATTTATTTTCTTTCTCGCAAGGTTTCATTTCAACAAAACCCGATGGCCACGTCTCATTGATGCTCCGAATATCAAAATGTCGACGTTGGTTGTTTCTTCTAGCAGGCTTATGCAGCTCCTTCACCAGCTACAGCTTCTTATAATCCATTTTTGAGTGTGTTCAGTTTGGTGTCTAACTGAGGAATGAGCTCTGAATTGCGATGCACCAGTTCTTAGTTGATTCAGTATCAACTTTCAAAATATTAAAACTTTTATTTGTGAAAGTTTCCAGAGTTTCAATCATCATTTTATTGTTAACAACTTCAGTTCGCAAGGATTACTAATTAATAACATCATATATAGTCTGAATTTCTTGTTGTAACATATCTTGTACCATACTTAAATTTACTGCAGCATTTAAATCTTGCGCATCAGCTACATTGCATATAGCTTCTTCTTCTCGATATCATAATATCCATCGGTGGTGAATTTGAATCCGATTCCAGGAGGAATGCGACTCGAAGTCTTTGCTCGCTTAAAATGGCATCTGAAAACATCGATACTCATTTTTCAAATGATTAAAATATCTACAAAGCATAGATTAATAAATAATTCCATCCTCTCGTAATTCTTCAATAATCGATATAATTTCATTTGTGTGACTTTGATTTCCAGCTGCTTGAGATGTTAACAGTGAATGTAATGGATCCACTAATTCATTTGGCTCATTCCAATAAACATAATCTAGTTGATTGTTCTGTGCACTAATCATGTACTTTGGAATTAAATGTTTACCTAATGAAAAACGCTTGTCTGAGCTTATATAATTTTCTGCTAAATCCTTTTTAAACAAAAGTTCTATCTTATTGCTGAATCACCAATCATTAATCTATTGTGAGTTAGTTTTCGTACACCAAATGTAACATCTAGATTATTTTTTCATTATTCTAAAATTTCAAGATAATTTTTCACAATGTCATTACATGCAGTAGTAGCTATTGTTTCTTGAGAAACTTCTGATGTTTTTGAATCTGTATCCACAGTATCTACAGTTTCAAAACCATCGAATATTTTCTCAAGCGTTGTGTTGATAGGTTTAAAGGTATCATTTAGTGTCTGCTCAACTGTGTCTTTACCCAATTTAAGTAATCTATGCTTTCGTCGAATCGCTTTACTAGCTTTAGAAATTTTACACAAAATATATTTTCGCTTTTGAAAGCCCTCCTCTCGTGCAGACATGTTAATGCCACAGTGTTAAAAGTGAAACTGTCTCTATTTTGTCATTACGTACATATATATAGCTTTTCTAAATTAACAAAATAATAAAAGCCTTTTCTATATCTACCTTTATTAAGATTTCTATCCTTATCTAGAAACAGTCAACGTCTTTGTGCCTGCCCATTGAAAAAAATGCTGTTATACTATATTATCTTGCTTCTCACAAGCCACATCATCAGATACAATTACTGAATTTGAATTAGCTTCACTTGGTATTACAACATCATCATGCTCATTGAAAGGATAGTACTCAACGCCATCTACTGAGTGAAGAACTTTTTCTAAAAATTTATATTTTGGTTGATTTAAAGATTTAGAGTAGACACAAACATTTTCAAATCTTCAACCATTTGGGTGTATTAATAGAGCCAACGAAGCATGTGTCTTTCCACAGTTGGAAGGTCCACAAAATATTGCTCGTACACTGTTTGGTAACAAATGTCCATGCCGTTTTTCTTTTTTCTCATTTTGAACAAGCGTCTTGACTATGACTGAATGAAAAACTATAAATGTCAAATTTATATAGGCTCACTCTTCCGTCTGAAAGTTTCACACAATTGGATGTGATCGTTCACGGAGACAAACCTAGAGTTAGTCGTAAGCGAACCTTGAAAGAGGCAAGACGTGACGGAGGACTGCTGAATAAAGCCATCAATAGACTTCCAGTATAGCTACATCTTCTTGGGTACCAGTATTGTGGACCAGGCACGAAATTAGCAAAACGACTTGCGCGAGGTGATCCTGGAATCAATCCTCTTGACACTGCTTGCAAGGAGTACGATATCGCTTATTCGCAAAATAGAGAAAATCCTGAAGCATGAGACGTACACGGAAAAAATTTATCCGTAAAAAAGTCACGAACCAGTAGCTAGGTCTCGGATATGAGAAAAATTCATCGGATATTTATGTATTTTCGTAAATAACCTGCGAACTTTGAGAAAGATTGACGAACTCGATGTGAAAATTCTAAAACGGTTCATCACTTTTTTTTACGTGAATAATTACAAAAATATTACGAGTCATTGGGAAAAGATTCTCAGAGCACTCACGAGCTTGCCCGACAAATCTGGGAACTCGAAACTAAGTTCGCCTGTACGCGGCCCACACACACACTCTCCCAAACGCGCGGTCCGTGTGTGCGCTCGTATGTGTGCCTCGAGCTCGTCGGATGAGTGGCTAGAAATTTTATAACACCTATTTTGTTTGGCCTTGATGGCTGCGCGTGTTTACGCACTCCTGGTTTATGTTTGGGAACTTGTGAGTCAGCAGTCTTTGAGGGTTCGAATCTTCTGAGTTGCGAATTTATAAATTAATATAAAATTAAATCGCACAAATAAAATTTTTCCTCTTTATATTTCAGTCTGAAATTTTCAGGAACTATTCGTACGAAATTCGAACTGTTCGTGTATTTTCTAGAGGGTCAGTTATGCGTGAAAAGGCAGCTGCTTCAGGAATAACTAACGCAATGAAAATTAAATCAAAATCTGGGATTGGTCTTAAAAATAAAAAGCCTGCTACCACACTCAGAAAAATTGTTACAGGAAATAAAAAATCAATGATAGCAACTAATGATGCGCAAACTGTCATTAAGTCTGCACTCAAAGGCTACTGGAACGCTAGCTGGTGGAAGTGCGGGAATAGCTGAAGCTGTCAATGATTCAAATGCTGCAAAACGACAGCTTGAAGGAAGCAAACGTCATAATGAAGGAATGGAGGCCATTTCTGTGGGAAAAGGACTTTATTTGAAACTACACAAAGAAGGACTGGGACTTCGTCTAAAACCATATACTCGAGAAGCAGTACTTGAGTACAAGTCAAAAAACTCAAAGTGACGCAACTCACCGAGCATTAACCAATGCAGATTTACTTAACTTCGCAAAATCTTTAAAAACGCAGCATTTTTTAGGTGTTTTTATGCTAAAAGTATTACCAGAGGGTGGGCCATGTAAATATGAAAGTGTTATTGTTAACCCTCATGATAAAAACAATTTAGGGACTCACTGGGTTGCGTATAAAAAGAGTAACAATAAAATAATTTATTTCGATAGCTTCGGTAATCTTTGGCCACCTTTAGATCTCCTGAAGTATTTAGGTGTTGGTAGCCTAAAATATAATCATAAAAGGTATCAAAATTATGATACATTTGTGTGTGTGGGAATTTATGGCTGTTGGAACGGTATCCAAAAAATAGCGAAATCTGTGAAGCACTCAAATTTCGTCACTGAAATTCCATAAATCGGGATTAAGGTTTTAAAAAGGCACTTTAAAAATTTTTTGGAGCCCGGAAGGTGTTTGGCGGTTGCAGGATATCAGCTAAGTCTCTGTGTTTTAGAAAAAATTAAGATAACTGCTAAAAAGTGAGAGTGGATGCAGGGATAAGTACGTGACATAGGAATATATAGGAGGGGACTACCTTGGTGGAATTTTCGCAATGAAATTGAGTCCGTTTGAATCTGAAAAACTCCGATCGATTACGAACGAATGCAAAATCTGTTTCCGAGTGATTGTAACCTTCTCATTGAAAGCTAAATACAGTCCGAATGATTTCGTCCGATTACGATGGATGATGAATCCGCAGCAAAAGTTTTCATTCCGTATGAATCCATTGCATGACGCGAGCTCATTCCGAATGATTCCGTGCCATTCCGCCTTCAGTCCGAATGATTCTGCACATATCAGAATGTAAATTCCATTGCGCCTGACTCCGTAACAAGGCGCAAATTCATTTCGAATGATTCCGTGCCATTCAGCACTCAGTCCGAATGATTCCGTATCGATCCTAATGAAATTCTCATTACGTTTGAATCCGTTAAATGACGTGAGTTCATTCCGAATGATTTCGTGCCATCCAGCACTCAGTATGAATGATTCCGCATCGATCGGAATAAAATTCTTATTTTGCTTGAATCCGTCAAATAACGTGAGTTCATTCCGATTTATTCCGTGCTACTCCGAATTCACTCAAATGATTCCGCACTTATCAGAATACAATTTCCATTCCGTCTGAATCCGTCAAATAACACGAGCTCATTCAGACTGATTCCGCATCATTCCGAACTCAGTCCGAATAATTCCACACTTATTGAAATAAAACGCCCATTCAGTCTGAATCCGTCTTATGATGCGAGTACATGCCGAATGGTTCCGAGCCTGTCCGCCAACACTCAAAATGATTCCGGTTCGATCCAAATAAAATTGCCACATTGCGTTTGAAACGTAAGTTACAGAAAAAAAAATGGAATGGCTCGAAATTATTCTGAATGACACGAAATCAGTCGGAATGAGCTCGAGTTATCTGATGGATTAAGACGGAATGGGCATTGTATTCTGATAAATGCGAAATCATTCAGAGTGACTTCGGAATGGCACGGAATTAATCGGAATGAGCTTGAGGTATACACATACATATATATACAGGGTGTCCCAGTATTCAAGGTACATTTTTTATATTTTTGAATTTCTCCCAAAAAATGGAGTCGAAAATAATCATACAACTTTGTTGTAATGTTAATAATAAATAAGGGCGCAGTCCCATGGAGGTAGATTAGTAGAATAGTTGAACAGTTTTGACCAATGAGGTGCATCGACAAGCTCTAGCAGTCACCTCATTGGTTAAAACTGTTCCACTATTCTACTAATCTACCTCCATGGGACTGCGCCCTAAGTAATTAACAAATAAAGATTAACCAATCAGAAGCACACTTTAGATGGGTGACAGTGCATGTGTCACTGACGAGTGACGGGAGTGTGTGCGCAAAAAAGTTGAGGTTGTGTAATTTCAAATTTGCAGGAGGTTGTGAATGTCATTGGTGCAACTTCACACGCTGAATAAGTTTAACTTCCTTCGAGTTTTGAATTCTGTAGCATTCAAACGAATTATTAGAATTCACTTGTACTCCTTTGAATTCTTTTAAAGTTTTTTTTTTAATTTTCTTGAAATCTTTACAACACACCATGAATTATTTTGAATGTCTCCAAGTCTTTTGCATTCTCTGTCTTCTCTGAATTCTTATGAATTCTCCTGAATTCTCTGAATTCTTATGAATTTTCTGAATTCTTCTTCATTCTCTAAATTCTACTGAATTCCCTGTTTAATTCTCTGATTTTTTCTGAATTCTTATGAATTCTCTGGTTTCTCTGAATTCTTATAAATTATATGAATTATTTTGAAATGTTCTGAGCTCTTTAAACTGTTCTAATTAATTTTCTTGAATTCTCACGATATCACTGAATTTTTATTCATCTTGAAATCATTAGAATACACCTTGAGTTAGTTTAAACTCCTTCGTATCTTTTAGATATATTTAATTCTCTTGAAATCTTTAGAACACACGTTACATTATTTTAACTTCCTTCGAATATTTTGAATGCTGTAGAATTCAAATTCATGATTTTCTGAAAATAATTAATGTTTTCAAGTGACATAATTGGAATAAATGTTTTAAAAAGTTTTCGGGAAGATAATTAAAAAAGTCTGATTCTGACGAAAAACTCTTACGTTTTTTTGAAAATAGGCCAAAGGCCATCGAAGTGGGAAATCATTTACATTTCTCAAGATTTGCAGAAAATAATTCATTGCCACCAGTGACATGATTGAAATTGATGTTTTAAAACTTTTTTCGGTCGTTTCTTGATCAGGGCAGACAACGGAAAAGTCTTATTTAGAGGACAAACTCTTAATCATTTTTTAAAAAATTCCAATTCAGAAAATTCAGTAGAATACAGAGAGTCCAGATAAATTCAGAAGACTCCAGAGAATTCAGAAGAATTTAGAGAACTCAAAATAATTCACAGAGTTCAAAGAAATTCACAGAATTCAAAAGAATTTAGAGAATTTTAAAAGAATTCAGAAAAAGACTTGGAGAAATTCAAAATGATTCATGGTGTCTTGAAAAGATTTCAAGAGAATTAAAAAAAACTTCAAAAGAATTCAAGGGCGTACATGTGAGTTATAAGAATTCGTTTGAATTCTAACAATTCGGTTGAATTCTAAGAATTCGTTTGAATTCTACAGAATTCAAAATAATCGAAGGAAGTGAAAATAATTCAACAAGCATTCTGAAGGAAAATATATTTTCTAAAGATTTAATATCTCTCGTCGCTTAGTTGCCGTGTGAAGATGCACCATTGACGTTCACAACCTCCTGCAAAAATGAAATTAGACGGCCTCATCTTTAATTGTTAATTTCTCAATAATTATTAACTTTACAACAAATTTTTATCATTATTTTTCACTTTTTTTTATAAGGAATTCAAAAATATAAAAATGTACCTTGAGTACTGGGACACCCTGTGAATATATACATATATATATATCTCTCTCTATATATATATATATATATATATATATTCGGTATTCGGTTTTGATTCCTTGGGAGTCAAATCGAAGGGCCTATGACAAAGCCACCGGACGCATCCTCGGGTTGCGGATAGAGGGTCCCTGTACCAAGGGTTTCTGCTGAATATGGTTACAATAATTAATAAGCAGTCGCGGACAATTGTCCAGGGATGGTCCCGAAGGAATAACCCCTAAGCGGAGGTGTAACAACCGTGCCGAAAGCTGAATGGCACCTGGGTGAGGTGTCTCAAACGGTGACTCTGGGATACCGGGCGACCTTTCAGAGTATCAGCCTTATCCTTGCACGCGGGGCTCTACAAGGATGGACTAACCCTTTTCCCTAGCTGCTCGTGGGAACAACAATGACAACACCAAACATAGTTGTAGGAAGTGCGGTTCAAAACAATCGAACCCGCAGGGCTCCCGACAATGGGTCGGACAACAATGCCGACTACCCTAGAGTTGGGGGAGCCAATCAAGACGGAGTCAATGCGATTGACCGGCGGAATCTCGTTACTTTTGAGTGGACGGATCGACTCAGGGACGACCTGCTGGAGTGCTATGATACCAGTATGGCCCCTGAACGAAAAGGTTACATGGCGCGACTGCATGCTCTGTGGTGCGAGAAACACCCAGAGCTCTCGGATTTTTCGCAAAAACGTCTGCGAAACCGTGCCGAGGACCTCCGGAAAAGGGGTTATATAAGCGGAGCGCCTACACAACCGCAGCCAGAACAAGCCGGCAACAGAGAAAGAGAGGCGACACTGAGACCAGCCTCGAACAGGCATCCAATAGAGGGAGAACGATGCTTCAAGACCCGGAGAAACATCAACATTCAGGTTTCTCTCAAGCCCAAAGATCTGACTGAACTGGATGATGAGCTTCGTGGAGATTTTTCCGAAGAATCCGACCTCTGGACTATCAATTGTAGTGTGTACAATGCAGCGAGAACTTTGGCAGATGCAAACCGTAAAACAAAACCAACGGTTGATCATAAGACCAAAAGACGAATGCATCAACTTAGCACAAAGATAGGCTGGGCAAGACAGTACGCGTCCCGCATTCAGTGTGTAATTGACTACATAACATCTGGCAGGACTTTCACTGCCAAGGTTCGACAGTTCACGCGCGAACTGCGGATCCGTCATCACACAATCAACAAGTTAAAGCTACTGACCATCAGGCAGCATATTGTTGATAGAATACGAGTACTATCTGACGCTAGGAGAAGTCTAGAGCGGAGAGAGAGGTGGGTCAGAGAAAATCAACAGTTTTCGTCTGACCCATCTCGACTCTTCCAAGACCCTCCAGTTACTGTCGACCATCCGCCCAAACCAGAGGAGGTCGAAGCATTTTGGAGAGAAGTCTACGAAGTCCAACATCCACTTAAAGAAGGCTCAAAGAACATAAACAGCTTCAAGGAGCTGTGCAATGCCCTCATCACAGCTGAGGAGGAATGCCCACCTATCACTACCGAGGAGGTGAAAAACGTATTAAGAGGTATGAAGAACTATTCCGCTCCGGGACCAGATGGCATCAAGACCTTCTGGTGGAAGAAGTTTCCTTCAACCCACCAGCATCTGGCCCGAATTTTTACCTCATATCTAAAGTCGGAAGAGCCTATTCCGGGGTGGTTGGTGGAAGGGCGCACAGTGCTCCTGCCGAAGACGGGCAACTTAGCTGACCCTAAGAATTACAGGCCAATAACTTGTCTGAACACACTGTATAAGATCTTCACAGCTATCCTAAATGATAGGATTGTTCGGACAATTGGACCTGTATGGCGAGAGATGTATGAACAACGTGGCTCAAAGAAAGGCGTAGCAGGATGTCGGGAGAACTTGCTCATCGATAGATGTGTCTGTAAAGACGCAGCATACTATCAGCGATTTCTATCGATGGCCTGGATTGATTACCGGAAAGCTTTCGATTCAACCTCCCATAGACTTATCATCTGTCTGTTGGAAAGCCTAAAGGTTCATCCACACATCGTGAGGTGCATAGAGACATTAATGCCGCTTTGGAAAACCAGATTTACTATCTCATCTGGAAAACATCGTGTGATCACTAACAGTATCACCTTTCAGAGAGGTGTATTTCAGGGCGACACCATGAGCCCTCTCCTCTTTTGCCTCACATTATTGCCACTATCTCTCGCACTTCGCCATTCCGAAGGGTATGTCTGCAGCAAACCTGGAAACCGAAAGCATAAGGTCACTCATGTATTTTACATGGATGATCTTAAGATCTATGCTAGGAATCAAGAGAAACTACATCTAGCTCTGAAAATTGTCAAAGAGTACACTCAAGAGATTAGAATGGAATTCGGGTTAGAGAAATGCGCCAAGGTTAATTTGAAGAAAGGAAAACTTAATGGCATCCCCGAAGATCCTGAGCTCGTTGAAAGAAGCGCTATACGACACCTTTGCGCTGGAGAGACCTATACATACCTGGACGTGCCACAGAGCCGCATTCAGGACGCGACATCTATAAAGGATACTCTCCGATGCAGATACAAACGTCTCATCCGGCAGATTTGGTCTTCCGAACTGTCGGCGAGAAACAAAGTATCTGCAACGAACATGCTTGCCGTCCCGGTAGTACTCTATTCATTTGGAGTGGTTCCATGGACGAAGGACGAGCTCAGATCCCTTGATATCGGGACGCGAAAGGTTTTGCACATGAACAAGAGCATGCACCTTAAGTCTTCTGTTCCGCGACTTTACATCTCACGCCGCCTAGGTGGTCGCGGAATACTGAATCTTGAATGTCTTCACAACAGACTCATTCTGGGTACAGCACATATAGTTGCAAATGGACAAGACCCTCTTCTTAAAATGGTCAGGAAACACGAAGAAGTGGGAAAAGGGGCGTTTCTGTACAAAGCAGCGGAGGAGGCTGCTGAAACACTCGGCCTTGACTTCAATATTAGGGGTGAGCAAAATGCATCAAATCTTATCCATCTTGAATACTCACTCCTGAAGGCCCGGATTAAGAAAGCACAGGAGAAAAACTTCCACGAACAGCTCCTCGACAAGAGGATGCACGGCATCTTCCACAGAAATGTGGAAGATCAGTCGATGTCGTATGAGCTAACGTTTGCTTTCCTTAGATCACTCGGATTGAAGTCGGGCACGGAGGGCTTCATTTTGGCATGTCAAGACGGTGTCATTTCCACTCTAGCATACCGTCACCACATTTTGAGCCAAGACATTCCCGATGATAGTTGCAGAGCGTGTCATGCACACCCCGAGCATCTAGGACACATACTATCTAGTTGTCCAACTCATGCGGGAACGACCTACATCCAAAGGCACAATGCGGCACTAAGAGTGCTTTATTACCATCTCTGTCACTCTTATGGCATTAGCCCAAATACCTCTCCGCTAAACGCTCCTAGAGAAATAGAGTCAATTGTCGAAAATGAGAGGTGCCGCATATACTGGAACTTCATATTCTCGACAATTGTTTCTGTTGCGCACTCGAGGCCTGACATAGTTCTCCTTGACTTCGAGAAACGAACCATGTTCGTTATCGAATTTTCGGCACCAGCTGACAAAAACGTCACAGCCAAGGAGAAAGAAAAGAAAGAGAGGTATAAAGACCTTATAAGGGAGTTACGACGGTTATACCCGGAATATTCTGTTAAGCTAATCGTCTTGATCATCGGCGCTCTTGGAAGTGCCAAGGTTTCACTGGTTAATAGCCTGAAAAGCATCCCTGCGTGTAAAAAAAATGCTGAGACACTTGCGGGGAAAATGCAGAAGGCGGTCGTCCTTGGGTCGCTCCGTGTCCTCAGGGTACACGAGACTTTTGCCGGACCATCGTATTAAGTTCATCGCAGACTGTAACCACCTATCTCACGGCCGTGAGACGTGGTTACAGCTGAAATTTTACCGCGATTTCGCTGGGAGCGGGTGCAATTTTTCAGATTAGCACCCGCTCCCGGCGAAATCCTGCGGTTGTCCTTATGACAAACTTTTAACTATATATATATATATATATATATATATATAAACAGGTGTCCCAGTATTCAAAAATCATTTTTGTGCTTTTGAATTCTAACAAAAAAAAATGGCATCGAAAATAATTATTAAAAATTTTTTGCTAAAGTTAATAATTACCGAGTAATTAACAATTACAGATTAACCAATCAGAAGTACGCGTTAGACGATCGACAGTTCATGTGCCATCGACAAGAGTGTGTGCATAAACAAGTTCAGTTCGTATAATTTCCCCTCCGTTTGCTTTTCCAGTAGGTTGTGACTCTCTGGTGAAACTTCACACGTCAACGAGATACAAAAATTAAAAAATATATTTTTCATCATACCTCAATCGAAAATTCGACTTTCGATGCCTGTGGAGCGGCATGCTTTCGCTCGGGCAGCTAACTTCATACTCGTGAAATGGTTGCCTTTCGACCCTCGTCACGCAATATATAATTCTCCTGAATTCTGAAGAATTCTATTGAATTCAGCAGAATTTTCTCAAAATCAGCCAAATTCTCTATAATTCTGTAGAATTCTTTTGAATTCAGTGGAAGTTTCTTGAATGTTGTATCATTCTCTTGAATTCAGTAGAATTTTCTTGAATTATGTAAAATTCTATTGAATTCAGTAGCATTCTTCCAAGTTAGGCAGAAATCTCTTAAATTCCGCAGAATTCTCTAACGTTCGGTAGTATTCTCTTGAGATCAACAGCATTATCTTGAATAATGTAGAATTTTTGAAATTAAATTTATTCAGAAAAAAAGATCTTCTCCTTTCACTCCGCTGAGATTCGAACACCAGATCAACTGATTTCCGGTCAGGTGCTCTAACCATTGAGCTACTAGAGAGATCGGAGGAAGAAACCCTTCTTCTGAAATACGCTTTATTATGCAAGATGTTATATAGAAATAAATTTTTACTAGGAATCTGTATTATCATCGGAGATTGTAACAATCGATCCAAAGAGGAATCCTGTCACACACACTGTGAAAATGGAAATCTACAATATCGATCAAAGTTATATCCTCCCAGATAACAATGCGTGCGACGCATGTCACCCGCATTTCGTGATTCTCATGCAATGCGTGAGAGAACGCGTGCATCTCGCCAGCAATATATGATTGTCACTTACCTGCGAGCGTTATGAGTCGCATTTCGCTAGCACGGAACATGGGCACATGCTGCGAGCTTTAGGAGTCGCATTTCGTCATCATGAAGATGCGTGAAAATTAACTTATATTTAAAAAAATTTCTTAATCAATTGAATTTATTTTTCAACTTGTTTTTAAATTACATACATTGATATAAATTAAAAAAATTTCAATAATTCTAATCGCAAATAAATTTCAAGTGAAATTTATTTTTTCTTTGCACTTTTAATTTGTAATATTTATGAAGAATGATCGAATAATATTAAAAATGATATGCAGTTGAAAATTTAATTTATGTTCACATAAATTTCAATTTCCGACCGTTCGTCAGGTTCGTTTTCCTTCTACACGACAGTCTACTGTTCACACACGCTATCAACTTGATGACGCCTGACCATCGTTGGTTTTTGTAAAAGTCCGAAACAGTGTTTTCAGCATCTTTTGGCATCTGTCGAAGAATTTTACTATCGTGTTTTATCGTGTTCATCGTGTTTTATATCCGGCATTCCGAAAATTAATAGACTTGTGGTAAGTTCAATCGAAAAAATAGTAAATATAAACCAATAACCAGTAAGTATAAAACCTAACCTATCTTTTTTATGGTAAAGCAAAATAATTTACTGTACGTTCAACTGTTTCTAAACCTCTTAATTAATTCGCTTTGATTTTTAGATCAATTTTTAATCGTAAAAATTTTTATGAATTTTTAAACCTAAAACAATATACTCTTTCTAATGATTGAAAAATCTCTAGTAACTGATTGGGAAAAGTGCAAACTCGCAGACCAATCCAAAATTTATTTGATTAAATGTCTCAAATTAAAATATAAAAATATTAATATTACATAATTTATTACTTTTAGAGCATAACTAATTACGACGTGCGAGCGATATGCATCGCACGCGTGACCCGCACGACATGCGAGCGATATGCGTCTCAATTGATGACACATATGTCTGCGTTGGTGAGTGCATCTCGTGCGTGTTGATCGACACGACGTGCGTGCATAATGTGTCGCATATTGCTCGCATTTTGTTATCTGGGTACGTTAAGAACAATCGTCAGTGATCGTAAAGACGTCAAAGAAAATGCGGTTTTGGGTTCCGGTAAAAGAAGAAAAGTTAAGGCTGGAAAATATGATAACTTGGAGTTCATTTTGCTCGAATGGTTTCATCAAGCTAGCGCAGTTAAAATTCCTGTGAATGGACCAATATTTTGGAAATTTTCGAAAATTTTGAACAGTGTGCACAATTTTTTTCAGGAACCATCTGAAGTAATCCTTAACGATGACGAAAGTCAGGTTTTGGTGAACCGCCTTAGTATCACCTTTGATCAGTACGTAGCTCTGGATGACAATCTTATCACCACTGAAAATCGGTCTTTATCACACATCATCATTGACTCGATTCAGAGCAAGGACGAAGATGGTAATGACGCTGGTGATGACGACGACGAACCACCTCCTCCTCCATCGAGGTCAGCTGCACTAGATGCGCTCTCTATTCTCAGAGGATATTTTACAAGTTCTTCAAACGAGTCTGAGGAATTCTTCAGTAGTATCCACAAAATTGAGAGTAAAATTATAAAAAATATGACAAATTGCGGCAAACCATTTTACAGGATTTTTTCAACAATGACTCCATGGAGTAAGAGTAATAAGACCAAACGTCACGGCGCGCGCGCATGAAAAATGAACCTCGAGTTTTACAAACAATAATCGGCCCTTTTTAGGGCCAGCAAATTTTTTAACGAAGGAATAATTTCTTGTTCAAATAACATGAATGCTTTATTTGTTTGATATTGGCAGTAGGTATGCCTAAAAGTTTTAGTACAGTATGCGCTAGACGACAAAGGTTATTTTTTTCCACCAAAACTCATGATTTTAAATTTTCAACATCAGTTTATTTATTTCCCACAATTTATTTGATTTTATTGCAACCAGTATAAGTATTCCGCCTACAGGAACTTCCGATGCGGAATCATTGTTAATTAATAAATTATATTTTATAATAGTGATAATTAATGGTAATTTATGGTGATAATGGATGTTGATGGTTAATAATGACGATATGAATGTTCTGATTGATTGATAAAAGAACAATATTTACCATTTTCTTCATCCACATCACTCCCTATCCATTACCATCCAAAATCCATCTTGCACATTCATCCACACTCAACTGTCCATCTTCCTCTCCTGTACACCTCTCTAGTACATGTGCCCATGACTCCATTTCGTATTCACATACTCTACACAGATTTTCCTCTTCCTCCATCCAATATCTACAAGCTCTCACTCCTTCTCCCATTCTAAACCGTACCACCCTACTCCATTTATCTTCCTTTTTTATTGTTTGCCAATATTGTTGTTTCGTCAACCCTTTGACCATCATATACCATCTATTGTACCTCGAGTCCATATTCTTTCTCCATCTCTCTTCTCCTTGTCTTACTAACAACTCTAACTCTATGTCCTGCCACTCAAGTACCCCTTCTCGTATATCACAAACACACCTCATTTTTTTCCTTTCTTCCTCCCATTTCGAATTTCCCAAATTGCCTCTCGTTTCCTTGTTCCGAATTTCGCCCAAGCATACTTGTGCTATTCTACTCCCCTCTCCCCTTTTTAGCTTCTCTTCAAACCTCCAGGCTCTCCTTATTTGTCCAGTTACCATTTCCCCCCTTGCTAATTCTTCCCTTAACATGTATCCTAGGCAACTCCAACTAACCCCCATGACCCATCTCAGAAATCTCTCATGCATGCTTTCCACTTTCCTATGTTCCTTCCATGCTCAGACCTCCACTCCATAACACAACACCGCCCAAACCAACGCATCAAACAACCAAACCCTCATCCTCCAATCGGCATTAAAACTTCTCTTTGCTATACCCCATACTTGGCCCATTACTTTACTCGCACATTCGATTCTTTTCCTCACCTGCACATCGTTTCCCCCTCCTGCCTCAAACCAAAAACCTAGGTAACAGAACTCCTCCACAATTTCCACTGTTTGTCCATTCATCTTCCAAACGTAATCTATTTTGGTCTTTCTTCTTCTGTAGCACATCACATTGGTCTTCTCCACGTTCACCGTCAACTCTTTTGCTCCCACAAACTCTTCGAAAATTCTCATCATTAGGTTCATCCCCTTCTCATCATCGGCTAAAAGAACTACGTCTTCCGCGTATGCTAGACAGTATAGTTTGCTATTACCCAAAGCCTTTCCTTTACCTTCTTTCCTTACCTTTTCCTTTCTCCTTTAGCTTCTCCTCTAAGTCTGCCAGCAGCATATTAAAAAGTAGCGAACTCAACGGGCAGCCTTGTCTTGGACCTCTTCACGTCCAGAATACCTTTGCCTTTTTCCCCTATCTTCACCCTAATCCTCGTTTCAGTAAAAATTTCCTTTATCCTCTTCACCAAGCCTTCCGGTATTCCGCTCCCTTTCATTGCCTGCCATAGCATTTTTCTATTTACTGAGTCAAAAGCTACTTTAAAATCTACGAACAAGGCAACTAAGTTCCCTCTCTTTCCCCCTAAATATCTATTAACCAAGTAGTAGAGTAGGTAAATGTTATCTATTGTCCCCATCCCTTTTCTAGATCTCGTCTGATTGTGTGGGATAATTTGTTTCCCTTCTATCTGACTCTTTAACCTTCTTCTTAGAATTTCTGCATATATTTTATAACCCACTGGCATGAGAGTGATCCCTCTGTACTCCTCTACCTTCTTGCCCTCCCTTTCTTGACAAGCGGTGCCACCAGCCCTGTCATCCACTCCTCCGGCCACCTTTCTCCTTTCCAGACCTTGTTGCATATCTTCCACATCCCTTTCCTAATCCCTTTTCCTCCATACTTTATCGCTTCGTTCTCCATACATTCCTCTTCTATAGCCTCATTTCTTTTTAGTCTGTTTATTGCCTCATCCACTTCTTCTCTTGTTATTTCGTTCCCTTCCTCCATTTCTCCGAGCACTATCCTTCTATTTTCCCCTTTTATCATATTTTCTTCTCCCCCTAACAGACCCTTAAAATAATCCGCCCACTCACCCATTTCTATTTCTTCATTCACGCGCTTCCTTCCTCCTCTTTCACTATTTATCACATCCCAGACCCTACCTTCTTTGATCGCTTTGTCTACTTCTTCCTTGTATTTCTCTTTTCCCCTTTGCTTTTTCCTTTCCAGCATCCTCTCATGTTCTCTTTTTCTCTTGTTGTACTCCGCCTTCTCAATTTCTCCATTCCTCCATTTTCTTACACACTCTTTCATCCTCTCTTTACTCTCCCTGCATTCCTCGACCCACCAGCCTGTCTTTCCTTCTTCTCTTCCTTCTTTTATACCTATCTCATCCCTTACCTTCTCAATCGACCCTTTCAACATTTCAATTAACGGGTCTACTCCCTCCTCTTTTTCATACCAAACATTCTCCTTTTCCATTTTTTGTTTAAACTTTTTTAATTTATCTACCCCCCAGACTCCCATTTTCGTGTTCCTTTTTCCTTCTGCCGCGCTTCCGGACGCCACCTGTCAGTGTAGCTATTACCGGGAAGTGCTCGGACCCTATCTCATTCCCCACCTTCACACTGCCTATCATATTCCTCATTCTTTCTTCCGCCAGGATGTAGTCTATTACTGTTTCTCCCTTACCTATAAATGTCATCTCTCCTTTCTCATCTCCTTTCATATTGCCATTACATATAAACCATCCTGTTTCTCCTATTACGTGTAGTAACCTCCTCCCCTCCCAGCCTGTCACCCTATGTTTGGAGCTCCTTATATAGGCCTCCTTTTCTTAATCCCAAATCCCTCCCCCTTGCTCGCCGGTCCAGGCATTCAAGTCACCTCCTATCAAAACCAATTCTTCCTTCTTTTTCTCCATCCACTTCCTTATTACTCTCCAACCCTCCTCTTCCCCTCTTTTTCTATATGTTGCATGGCAACATCTTCTTCGTGTGAATTGATTCACGTTGTGTATGAATCTCTACGCGCGAAATTATAAATCGAAATCTACTAGAAGGTAGAAGAGAGAGAAAGAGAGAGAGAGAGAATAAGTGTGTACGGGCGGGTGAGCGGCGTTGGCTAACTCTGCAGTCAGTCGTGTTCGATCTATCGATCTATCACGGTCCGTGCGGAGCTCCGTCGTGTCCGATCGCCTATCAGGCAACTATCTCTAACGGTCCACTGATTCCAACCAAGCGAATCAGGATGTTCTCATAACGCCACTGATTCCTATCGAAGTGAATCAGGATGTTTCTAAAATAAAACCGAATCAAAAGCTTTATCTATCGAAACGAACAAGTATCACGACCGCGAGTGTGAACCGCGTGTTCCGTTGAACACGCGCCGCATTCGAACAAAGACACTGCGCGCGCATCTCAACTCCGCCGGCGAGCGGAAACCAACAAGCGAAACACGCCACGTGGTTTCGTAAAAGGATGCAATAATTGAAATAAAGGAAATCGGGCATCTCAAGCCACTTCTTCTTCTTCGAATCTGCCGTCGCTCCCACCAAGGATCCCTCGCCCAGTCGGCCGCTACTGCACAGGAGTTTTGGAAAGGGATAAAATATAAGTACTTTTTTCATTCATACAGGGGATACTCGTATTTGCAATCTACGGTTTGGTCATAAGGTTATGACTGTTAACCGCCAAACTTCCTTCTCACATTTCCAATTCAAATGATTCGTGATTCGAATCTCGGTGGTTAGGCTCGCGATTAAATTCAGTGAATTAAATGGATTAAAATTTTATCAATTTTAATCACATTTTCTTTTTCATTCGTTTTCGCGATTAAATTCAGTGGATTAAATGGATTAAAATTTAATCAATTTTAATTACATTTTCTGTTTCATTCGTTTTCGCGATTAAATTCAGTGAATTAAATGGATTAAAATTCAATCAATTTTAATTACATTTTCTTTTTGATTCGTTTTCGCGATTAAATGTAGTTAATTAAATGGATTAAAATTTTATTATTTTTAATTACATTTTCTTTTTCATTCGTTTTTACGATTAAATACAGTGAATTAAATGGATTACAATTTTATCAAATTTTAATTACATTTTCTTTTTCATTCGTTCTCGCGATTGAATTCAGCGAATTGAGTGGATTGGGATTCTACCAATTTTAATTACATTCTTTCTTCACTCATTCTCGTGATTAAAATCAGTGAATCAAATTTCATGATCAGCAGTCATCATAATCTTTATAAATGTCCTATTTTTAACGCACGCAAAGTTCAAGAACGCTGAACATTGCAAAAGCACACAAATTTTGTAAAAACTGTCTGCGTGCACATGCGGTGTCATGTAAGAGCCGGCAACGTTGTAAGAAGTGTGATAAACACCATCATACTTTATTGCATGCTGATAAAACAGTAAAATATATTAAATCAGAATCATCTCAAAAGGGGGGAGATTCGAAAGTTGCAGGTCCTACTACTCCAACAGCATGACTATCTCGTCACTCGTACGCTTCCGAAGCGTTTCCGTCAGATTCGCAACTAATGACTACTGCTGTTTTGAAAGTTCAAAACAACCGGGGAAATTGCTTCATTGCAAGGGCACTATTAGATTCCTGTTCTACAGTCAATTTAATTACAGAAAATTTTGCAAAGTCGCTAAATTCAGCTAAACAAACTTGTTCGATTAAGATTGGAGCAGTTAACGGTTTATGTACGGTATCTAACGATTACATTAAAACTACAGTTTCTTCAACTCATAACAATTTTAAACGAGAATTAAACTTTCTAATAGTACCAAGAATAGCTGATCTTGTGCCCAATGAAGCATTTCCTCGAGACTTGTTCGACATTCCAAAAAATTCGCAATTGACAGATCCAGAATTTCACGTTCCCAAGTCGGTCGACATTTTGTTAGCAGCAGGTACAACTCTGACGGTGCTGTCCATGGGTCAGATCAAACTTCGAAATCAAGATTCTAAAATCATTCTACAAGAAACGACTTTAGGTTGGATTGTGGCAAGAGGATCAGGCGTTCTCGTGACAATACTCAACGTGACGAGACCCGTAGGTACATCGTACGACTTCCCTTTCGAGATAGTAAATTCCAGCTAGGTGAATCTAGAAGTCAAGCATTAAAGCGTTTCTACGCACTTGAGAAAAAATTCTAATCCAATTCGCAGTTAAAATGTAAATATCATAAAGTACTTAATGAGTACATTTCATTGAAACACATGACTCTGTGTGACGACACACAGAAGGGATTTTATCTTCCTCATCACGCCGTGATTAAAACAGTACTAAGGTTAGGGTGGTATTCGACGCATCAGCGGAAACTTCGACAGGAATTTCCCTCAATGAGGTTCTATTAGTAGGTCCCACGATTCAGAATACAATTTTTGAACAGTTTCTTAGATTTCGAACACATGCTTATGTGATAACAGCCGACATCGATAAGATGTACAGGCAGGTACTGGTCCATCCGGACGATAGAAAATTTCAGAAAATGTTGTGGTATCATCAGGATAAAATCAGAACTTTTCAATTAAACACAGTAACGTTCGAAACTGCCTGTGCACCTTTTCTTGCAATTCGCACTCTACATCAGCTTGCTCGCGACGAAGGCAAGGAGTTTCCACGTGCCAGTAGAATTCTCTTACGGGATTTTTACGGTTTTTACGGTTCGAACCATTGACGCTCAAAAAACTTCTACCAAGAGAAAGTTTCTATCAGAAATTTCAAAAATCTTCGATCCTCTCGGACTTTTAGGGCCGGTGGGTCTCTACGCCAAAGTCTTGATACAAGATTGTTGGAAAGCTAAAATCACTTGGGACGAATCACTTCCTCAAGACATTCATACCAAATGGAAATTATTAACTGATCAGCTCTCAGGTTTGCAGAATTTTTCAATGCCGCGAAATTTTTTGTGCGAAAATCCAGTCAAAGTCGAAATCCATGGTTTTTGCGATGCATGTTTTCATGGTTATGGAGCATGTCTCTACATTAGATCTCGTGATGCAAAAGGTACTGTTACAGTTAACCTGGTTTGTAGTAAATCTAGGGTGGCTCCAGTAAGTGGTGTCACAATTCCACGGCTACAACTTTGTGCAGCTTCAATGCTCAAAAAACTATACGTCGAATCAAAGGCACAATTCGATTTTCCGATAAAGCGAGTGACCTTCTGGTCAGATTCCACAATCGTATTGTGTTGGTTGAAAAAAAGTGGACACACATCAGATCGGAAGATAATCCTGCCGATTCGCTTTCTAGGGACAACTACCATTAGATTTCATCAAAAATAAGTGTTGCACCAAAGGTCCCAGCTGGTTAGCTCAACCTGAAAAAAATGGCCTAGGTCTGTCGAACCATCGTCAGTAGAACTGCCTGGTGCGAAAGGGGGTGTTTGCTTGCTTAGTACTGCAACTTGTGACTATATCTATTCTCGGGTCTCATCATTCAATCGTCTCACGAGACTCGTTGCGTATCTTCTACGTTGGAAAAACCTAAAATCTCAGAGAGATCGTCCACTATCATGTCGGGAAATGATCGATGCTGAACGTCGTTTGGTAGCGATGATACAACGTGAAAGATTCTCAGAGGAGATCAAACTTCTCGCGACCGCTCGAGGCGACTGCCGGTGAGACCACAGTTTCGTATCGAAAGTCTACCAAATTCGATGAGTTGAATCCTTTCTCGACGAGTGCGATCTCATTCGCGTGGGTGGTCGTTTGAAAAAGTCGGATTTGATCTACAATCAAAAATACCCTCTCTTAATACCTAGCAAACATCCAATTACTGATGTGGCGGTGCATATTGAATTTGCAACTGATCTCTCGACAAATGGTTTTAAGGCAGCTTTGCGCAGATTTATCGGTCGAAGGGGTGTCCCAGAACATATCTATTCGGATGATAGTAGGAACTTCGTAGGGGCTGATAGAGAACTTCGTGAGATTTACGATTTATTCGACACTGCCGAATTCAAGCAAGCGATAGGAAATTTTGCTATATCTAAACGTATCGAGTGGCACTTCAATCCACCTTTGTCCCCTCATTTCGGCGGTCTTTGGGAAGAAGCTGTAAAGAGTTTCAAACATCACTTGAAGCGTGTGTTAAAAGATCAAAAACTAACGTATGAGCAAATTAACACTTTGTTACTTGAAATCGAAGCAATTTTAAATTCTCGGCCCCTATACGCTCTATCGGCTGATCCTAATGATCCTTCAGCGATAACTCGTGCTCACCTATTAATAGGTCGACCTTTCAATTTTTTACCAGAGAAAAATCTCGTTTCAGTTCCGGACAACAGACTGTCAAACTACAACTTCATCACCAAGGCTCGACAGGACTTTTGGAATAAATGGTACAAACAGTACCTCAATGAACTGCAAACTCGTCAAAAATAGCACAAGTTTACGGAAGAACGGAAGGCTGGTTCAGTTGTTCTTCTAAGGGAGGATAATATTGGATGTGCAAGATGGTCGATGGGGGTGATCCTCGAATTGTATCCAGGGAGCGATGGCATCGTTAGAGTCGCTTCAATCAAGACTGCGAACGGCGTGTACAAACGCAACATAACCCGATTGTGATATGATTTGAGTCAAACTCATTGTACATAGTCTAAATACGTTAGATTTCTTTCAAATCTTTATGTTAAGGACAACGTCGCGTTAAGTTGTCAAGCAAGTTCAAACATTACTTCACTGTGATCTGAAGCAAAACGTATATTTATGTTCATTTTTATTTATCATAGTTATGTCTAACTCTGCTTCGTTCCGTTGAATATAATTCAACTCATTTCGCAGCGTTGGCCGGGCCCTGGCGGACCGAACGAACGGAACGGATACGCTACAGCGTATCCTTATAGTATCCACATCGTATCCTCTCCGTATCATGCAAGAAAAACT
>CAKNYM010045796.1:58211-70781 GCA_932195095.1 Andricus curvator | reverse complement strand
CATTTTGTTTAAAAATTAATCTAATTTGTAGAAAATTCAACAATTTGGTTGAAAAGTCATTTATTGGTTCAGATTCTTCATTTTAATTTAAAATTCATACCTTTGGTTGAAAATTTAACTATTTCGTTCTAGAATCGTTCTTTCTTGGTAGAAAATCTATTTTTTAACTAAAAATTTAACTAATCCAGTTTAAGATTCATCATTCCAGTTGAAAATTCATTATTTCGGGTGAAAATTCATCATTTTTGTTGAAACTTTAATTTTTGTTGAAAAATCCTTTTTTGGTAGAAAATGAATCTTCTTGGTCAAAAAAAGAACAATTTAGTTTAAAATCATCCTTTTTCGTTGAAAATTCAACTTTTTTTTTAATTCGTTTCTTCGGTTGGGGACTCAACTATTTTTTGGAAAGTTCGTTTTTTTTTATTGACTTTAACTGTTTTTCATTAAAAATTGATATCTGTTTTGTTTGAAATATGAAATATTACATTTTTCGTTGAGAATTTTTTCCTTTTGGTTAAAAATTAATCTAATTTGTAGAAAATTCAACAATTCTGTGAAAAGTCATTTTTTGGTTGAAGATTCTTCATTTTAGTTGAAATTTAACTGAAAATTCAACTGATCCAATTTAAAATTCATCATTCTAGTTGAAAATTCATCACTTTGGTTGAAAATTTAATTTTTGTTGCAAAATCGTTATTTTTTGGTAGAAAATGAATCTTCTTGGTTGAAAATTAAACCATTTAATTTAAAAGTATCCTCTTTAGATGAAAAATTACATTTTTTGAAAATTCTTCATTTTGGTTGAGGATTCAACTATTTTGTAGAAAATTCGTCTTTTCGATTGACTTCAACTGTTTTTCATAAAAAATTAGTATCTGTTTTGGTTGAAATATGAACTTTCAAATTTTTCGTTGAGAATTTTTCCCTTTTCGTTAAAAATTAATCTATTTTATAGAAAATTCAACAATTGTGTGATAAGTCATTTTTTTGTTGAAAATTGATCTCTTTGGTTGAAAATTCATCATTTTAATTGAAAATTTAATTTTTGTTGAAAAATCATTCTTTTTTGGTAGAAAATGAATCGTTTTGGTTAAAAATAGAACAATTCAGTTAAAAATTAAATAAATAGAAATTCAACAATTTTGTTAAAAAGTAATTTTTTTGTTGAAGATTCTTCATTTTAGTTGTCGAATTGGCAGATTGAATTATTATTTAAAATGATTTCAGTTTCAAGACTATTTCTGCTTGGAATTGAACCATCTTTTTGTAATTCTTATTCTGCCATTTTTTTCCAGTTAACTTTTTTGAATTTTTTTTTCAGTTTTAGAGGGGGATATTCGTGAAGGAATAGTCGTTGGATATATATACTGTAAATGTAAATTCCTTTTGGAGAGATACCCTCCAGTCCTTTTCTTATGGTCCAGGTATTTTTCTCTGCTGGTCGCAGTCAAGGCTCGCGGCTACGAATAAAAAAATGCAGCTCTATAAATACCCCTACTCTACACATAGGAAGATGTCCATAAACACGTACACAGGGGCGTCGTACCCATTTATTCGCTAAACCGAGATTTTATTTACTACCCTGCTGGAAAAATTAAAAAAAAAAGTACAGAAGACTAAAATTATTTTCACAGGAATCTACAAATAAATACGATAAATTACAACAAAAATTAGAGAATAGTACAACTTTTTTCTATTATTGAGACGAATTTCGTACTTTTTGGGTATTTTTTTGCAAATTGTTGTATTTTATTGTAGTTTTAATTTTCTACATGAATCTACAGAAATTTACAGATTTTGCAGCCAAAAAGTTGTTCTTTTTCGACCTAGGATGACAAATATTGAGAATATTGCAATAAGATAATTTTGACATTAAGATGCGATCATGTATACATGATCGCATCTTAATTTAGAATTATCGCATTGCAATATTATGAGATAATTTTAAATTAAGATGTGTTCATGATTGCTATTAAAAAAGCTTCTATGATTAAACTTTAAAAGAAAGATAGAATATTAAAAGACAATGACTAATCGTATGAAAAAAAAAAACCTTACGTTTGAAGTTTTTTCCAAATATATAGCAATCGATTGGACACGAAATATGTCATTTAAAATTATGTCTTTGCAATATTCTCAATATTCCTCATCCTAGGCCGGAAAAGAAAAACTTTTTGACTACAAATAAAAATTGAACTATTTAGGTGAAAATTCATGTATTTTTTTTCAGTGAAAATTGAATTACTTTCTTGAAAAATTGAACTATTCTCTTTCGAATCAGTTTTTTTTTAAATAAAAATTAATTTTTTTAACTGAAAATTTAGTAGTACCATTTTTTATTATAAATTTATATTTTGTAGTGAGAAATTTCATAATTTGTTTGAAAATTCATATTGTCAAAAATTGGTCTTTTTTTATGGAAAATTCATATTCCTGGTTGTAAATTTAACTATGTGATTGGAAATTCATGGATTTTATTAAAAATTCCTCTCTTAAGGTTGAAACTTTAACTACTTTTGTACAAAATTTTACAATTTTGTTGAAAATTCGGTTCGTTTTTAGTTCAAAGTTAATTTTTTCAACTAAAAATGTAACTATTTCATTTTTTATCGTAAATTTATCTTCATATTTATTTTAAATTAAACTATTTGGTTGAAAAGACATAATCTACAGGAATTTACATGTTTTTCAGCCAAAAAGTTGTTTTTTTTTTCGACCTTGGATGACAAATATTGAGAATATTGCAATGAGATAATTTTTAAATTAAGATGCGATCATGTATACATGATCGCATCTTAATTTAAAATTATCTCATTGCAATATTATGAGATAATTTGAAATCAATATGTGTTCATGATTGCTATTAAAAAAGCTTCTATGATTAAACTTTAAAGGGATGTTAGAATATTTAAAAAAAATGAATAATCGTTATTAAAAAAAAAAACCTTACGTTTGAAGTTTTTCTTCCGAATATATAGCATCCGATTGGACACCAAATATGTCATTTAAAATTATGTCTTGGCAATAGTCTCAACATTTGTCATCCTAGGCCGCAAAAGAACAACTTTTTGACTACAAATAAAAATTGAACTATTTAGGTGAAAATTCATGTATTTTATTAAAAATTCGTGTCTTTTTTTTGTAGAAGATTAATCTTATTTCTTAAAAATTCTTTTTTTTTTGAGTGAAAATTCAACTACTTTCTTGAAAAATTGTACTATTTTGTTTAGCATCAGTTGTTTTTAGATGAAAATTGATTTTTTTAACTGAAAATTTAGTTGTTCCATTTTTTATTATAAATTTATATTTTGTAGTGAGAAATTTCATAATTTTTTTGAAATTTCATATTGTCAAAAATTGGTCTTTTTTGGTAGAAAATTCATATTTCTGGTTGTAAATTTAACTATGTGATTGGAAATTCATGGATTTTATTATAAATTCCTCTTTTAAGGTTGAAAATTTAACTACTTTTGTAAAAAAATTTACAATTTTGTTGAAAATTCGGTTCGTTTTTAGTTCAAAGTTAATTTTTTCAACTAAAAATGTAACTATTTCATTTTTTATCGTAAATTTATCTTCATATTTATTTTAAATTAAATTATCCAACGGCCATACCACGCTGAAAAACCCAGTTCTCGTCAGATCACTGAAGTTAAGCAGCGTTGGACGCGGTTAGTACTTGGATGGGTGACCATTCAAGAATACTGACATGAGTGCTGTTGGCACATCGTGGGTGTGGTGAGCCCACAATTGTAGTTATTTATAACTACAAGAAAAACCTAGAAACACTACCCGAATCGGGTAGTGTCACGCCTACCCTGAAAGGGAAATGGTTTAATGGTATATATATATATATATATATATATATATATTTCGTTGAAAATACATAATCTACAGGAATTTACATGTTTTGCAGCCAAAAAGTTGTTTTTTTTCGACCTAGGATGACAAATATTGAGAATATTGCAATGAAATAATTTTTAAATTAAGATGCGATCATGTATACATGATCGCATCTTAATTTAAAATTATCTCATTGCAATATTATGAGATAATTTGAAATTAAGATGTGTTCATGATTGCTATTAAAAAAGTTTCTATGATTAAACTTTAAAGGGATGTTAGAATATTTAAAAAAAATGAATAATATTTATTAACAAAAAAACCTTACGTTTCAAGTTTTTTTTCGAAATATATAGCAATCGATTGGACATCAAATATGTCATTTAAAATTATGTCTTTGCAATATTCTCATTATTTGTCATCATAGGCCGGAAAAGAACAACTTCTTAAATACAAATAAAAATTGAACTATTTAGGTGAAAATTCGTGTTGTTAACTGAAAATGTATTTCCATTTTTTATTGTAAATTTATATTTTGTAGTGAAAAATTTCGTAATTTGTTTGAAGATTCATATTGTCCAAAATTTGTCTTTTTTGGTAGAAAATTCATGGATTTTATTAAAAATTCCTCTTTTTTGGTTGAAAATTTAACTATTTTTGTAAAAAAAATCACAATTTTGTTGGAAATTCGGTTTGTTTTCAGTTAAAAGTTCATTTTTTCAAGTAAAAATTCAACTATTTCATTTTTTATCGTAAATTTATCTTCATAATTATTTTTAAATTGAACTATTTGGTTGAAAATACATAATCTACAGGAATTTACATTTTTTGCTGCAAAAAAGGTGTTCTTTTTCGATCTAGGATGACAAATATTGAGAATATTGCAAAGAGATAATTTTTAATTTAGATGTGTTTATGATTTCTATTATTAAATTCTATGATTAAACTTCTATGATTAAACTTTGAAAGAAAGGTAGGATATTAAAAGAAAATGAATAATCGTATTAAAAAAAAAAAAAAACCTTACGTTTGAAGTTTTTTTCCAAATATATAGCAATCGATTGGACACGACATATTTCATTTAAAATTATGTCTTTGCAATATTCTCAATATTCCTTATCCTAGGCCGGAAAAGAAAAACTTTTTGACTACAAATAAAAATTGAACTATTTAGGTGAAAATTCATGTATTTTTTATTTATTTTTTAATTATTTTTTTTTTTCAGAGAAAATTGAATTACTTTCTTGGAAAATTGAACTATTCTCTTTCGAATCAGTTTTTTTTTTCTAAATAAAAATTAATTTTTTTAACTAAAAATTTTGTAGTTCCATTTTTTATTGTAAATTTATATTTTGTAGTGAGAAATTTCATAATTTGTTTGAAAATTCATATTGTCAAAAATTGTCTTTTTTGGTAGAAAATTCATATTCCTGGTTGTAAATTTAACTATGTGATTGGAAATTCATGGATTTTATTAAAAATTCCTCTTTTAAGGTTGAAAATTTAACTACTTTTGTAAAAAATTTCACAATTTTGTTGGAAATTCGGTTTGTTTTCAGTTAAAACTTCATTTTTTCAAGTAAAAATTCAACTATTTCATTTTTTATCGTAAATTTATCTTCAAATTTATTTTAAATTAAACTATTTGGTTGAAAATACATAATCTACAGAAATTTACATGTTTTGCAGCCAAAAAGTTGTTTTTTTTCGACCTAGGATGACAAATATTGAGAATATTGCAATGAGATAATTTTTAAATTAAGATGCGATCATGTATACATGAACGCATCTTAATTTAAAATTATCTCATTGCAATATTATGAGATAATTTGAAATCAAGATGTGTTCATGATTGCTATTAAAAAAGCTTCTATGATTAAACTTTAAAGGGATGTTAGAATATTAAAAAAAATGAATAATCGTTATTAAAAAAAAAAAAAACATTACGTTTGAAGTTTTTCTTCCAAATATATAACAATCGATTGGACACCAAATATGTCATTTAAAATTATGTCTTTGCAATATTCTCAATATTCCCCATCCTAGGCCGGAAAAGACAAACTTTTTGACTACAATTGAAAATTGAACTATTTAGGTGAAAATTCATGTATTTTATTACAAATTCGTTTTTTCTTTTGTAGAAGATGAATCTTATTCCTTAAAAATCCTTTTTTTTCATTGAAAATTGAACTACTTTTGTAAAAAATTTCACAATTTTGTTGAAAATTCGGTTTGTTTTTAGTTAAAAGTTAATTTTTTCAACTACAAATTTAACTATTTCATTTTTTATCGTATATTTATCTTCGTATTTATTTTAAATCAAACTATTTGGTTGAAAATACATAATCTACAGGAATTTACATTTTTTGCAGCCAAAAAGTTGTTCTTGTTCGACCTAGGATGAAAAATATTGAGAATATTGCAAAGAGATAATTTTTAAATTAAGATGCGATCATGTATGCCTGATCGCATCTTACTTTAAAATGATCCCATTGCAATATTATGAGATAATTTGAAATTAAGATGTGTTCATGATTGCTATTAAAAAAGCTTCTATGATTAAATTTCAAAGCGATGGTAGAATATTAAAAGACAATGAAAAATCTTTATTAAATAAAAAAACCTTACGTTTGAAGATTTTTTTTTTCGAAATATATAGCAATCGATTGGACACCAAATATGTCATTGGAAAGTATGTCTTTGCAATATTCTCAAAAGAAAAACTTTTTGACTACAAATAAAAATTGAAGTACTTAGCTGAAAATTCATATATTTATTTAAAAATTCGTGTTTTTTTTTGCAGAAGATGAATCTTATTTCTTAAAAATGCTTTTTTTTAAGTGAAAATTGAACTTCCTTTAAAAATTGAACTATTTTGTTTAGAATCAGTTTCTTTTAGATGAAAATTAATTTTTTTCAACTGAAAATTTAATAGTTTCATTTTTTATTGTAAATTTATATTTTGTAGTGAGAAATTTCATAATTTGTTTGAAAATTCATAATCTCGACAATTTGTCTTTTTGGTAGAAAATTCATATTCCTGGTTGTGAATTTAACTATGTGGTTAAAAATTCATGGATTTTATTAAAAATTCCTCTTTTTTGGTTGAAAATTTAACAATTTTTGTAAAAAATTTCACAATTTTGTTGAAAATTCTTTTTTTTTGTAGTTAAAAGTTAATTTTTTCAACTAAAAATTTAACTGTTTCATGTTGCTATTGTAAATTTATCTTCATAATTATTTTTAAATTAAACTATTTGGTTGAAAATGAACTAGGAACAAAAATATTGAGAATATTGCAAAGAGATAATTTTAAATTTAGATGTGTTCATGATTGCTATTAAAAAAGCTTCTATGATTAAACTTTAAAAGAATGGTAGAATATTAAAAGACAATGAATAATCGTTATTAAAAAAAAAACCTTACGTTTGAAGTTTTTTTCCAAATATATAGCAATCGATTGGACACAAAATATGTCATTTAAAATTATGTCTTTGCAATATTCTCAATATTTTTCATCCTAGGCCGGAAAAGAACAACTTTTTGACTACAAAGAAAAATTGAACTATTTAGCTGAAAATTCATGTATTATATTTGGTTGAAAATACATAATCTACAGGAATTTACAGCTTTTGCAGCCAAAAAGTTTTTTTTTTTTCGACCTAAGATGAAAAATATTGAGAATATTGCCAAGAGATAATTTTAAATTAAGATGTGTTCATGATTCCTATTAAAAAAGCTTCTATGATTAAAGTTTAAAATAATGGCACAATATTGAATTATTTCTTTGCAATATTCTCAATATTTGTCATTCTAGGCCGGAAAAGAACAACTTTCTGACTACAAATAAAAATTGAACTATTTAGGTGAAAATTCATGTATTTTATTAAAAATTCGTGTCTTTTTTTTGTAGAAGATTAATCTTATTTCTTAAAAATTCTTTTTTTTGAGTGAAAATTCAACTACTTTCTTTAAAAATTGAACTATTTTGTTTAGAATCAGTTTAAAAAAAATGAAAATTAATTTTTTTTAACTGAAAATTTAGTTGTTCCATTTTTTATTATAAATTTATATTTTGTAGTGAAAAATTTCACAATTTTGTTGAAAATTCAGTTTGTTTTTAGTTAAAAGTTAATTTTTTTAACTAAAAATTCATATTTATTTTAAAATTAAACTATTTGGTTGAAAATACATGATCTACAGGAATGTACATGTTTTTCAGCCAAAATGTTGTTCTTTTTCGACCTAGGATGATAAATATTGAGAATATTGCAAAGAGATAATTTTAAATTAAGATGTGTTCATGATTGCCATTAAAAAAAAACTTCTATAATTAAACTTTAAAGGAATGGTAGAATATTAAAAGACAATAATGAATAATCGTTATTAAAAAAAAAAACCTTACGTTTGAAGTTTTTTTTCCAAATATATAGCAATCGATCGGACACCAAATATGTCATTTAAAATTATGTCTTTGCAATATTCTCAATATTCCTCATCCTAGGCCGGAAAAGAAAAACCTTTTGACTACAAACAAAAATTGAACTATTTAGGTGAAAATTAATGTACTTTATTAAAGATTCTTGTTTTTTTGTAGAAGACGAATCTTATTTTTTTTTTATTTTTTTTTTTTAATTGAAAATTGAACTACTTTCTTGAGAAATTGAACTATGTTGTTTAGAATCAGTTTCTTTTAGATGAAAATTAATTTTTTCAACTGAAAATTTAGTTTTATTTTTTATTGTATATTTATATTTTGTAGTGAGAAATTTCATAAATTGTTTGAAAATTCATATTGTCAAAAATTTGTCTTTTTTGGTAGAAAATTCATATTCCTGGTTGTAAATTTAACTATATGGTTGAAAATTCATAAATTTTATTGAAAATTCCTCTTTTTTGGTTGAAAATTGGACTACTTTTGTAAAAAATTTCACAATTTTGTTGAAAATTCGGTTTGTTTTTAGTTAAAAGTTAATTTTTTCAACTAAAAATTTAACTATTTCATTTTTTATCGTAAATTTATCTTTATATTTATTTTAAAATTAAACTATTTGGTTGAAAATACATAATCTACAGGAATCTACAGGAATTTACATGTTTTGCAGCCAAAAATTTGTTCTTTTTCGACCTAGGATGACAAATATTGAGAATATTGCAAAGAGATAATTTTAAATTAAGATGTGTTCATGACTGCTATTAAAAAAGCTTCTATGATTAAACTTTGAAAGAAAGTAGAATATTAAAAGACAATGAATAATCGTTATTAAAAAAAAACTTTACTTTTAAAGTTTTTCTTCCAAATATATAGCAATCGATTGGACACTAAATATGTCATTTAAAATTATGTCTTTGCAATATTCTCAATATTCCTCATCTTAGGCCGGAAAAGAAAAACCTTTTGACTACAAACAAAAATTGAACGATTTAGGTGAAAATTCATGTATTTAATTAAAAATTGGTGTTTTTTTTTTGTAGAAGATGAATCTTATTTCTTAAAAATTCTTTTTTTTTAGTGAAAATTGAACTTTCTTTAAAATTTGAACTATTTTGTTTAGAATCAGTTTCTTTTAGATGAAAATTAATTCTTTTAACTGAAAATTTAGTTGTTCTATTTTTTATTGTATATTTATATTTTGTAGTGAGAAATTTCATAATTTGTTTGAAAATTCATATTGTCAAAAATTTGTCTTTTTTGGTAGAAAATTCATATTCCTGGTTGTAAATTTAACTATATGGTTGAAAATTCATCAATTTTATTGAAAATTCCTCTTTTTTGGTTGAAAATTGGACTACTTTTGTAAAAAATTTCACAATTTTGTTGAAAATTCGGTTTGTTTTTAGTTAAAAGTTAATTTCTTCAACTAAAAATTTAACTATTTCATTTTTTATCGTAAATTTATCTTCATAATCATTTTAAAAGTAAACTATTTGGTTGAAAATACATAATCTACAGGAATTTACAGCTTTTGCAGACAAAAAGTTTTTTTTTTTTCTGACCTAGGATGACAAATATTGAGAATATTGCAAAGAGGCCGGAAAAGAAAAACTTTTTTACTACAAATAAAAATTGAACAATATTGATCACGGTCATTGAAATTAAACGATTCGAACTCTTGAAAATATTTTTTTTTCATTTAAAGTTATGAAAACTGAACCGCAAATTAAAATACTCAAAGTGGAATACTTTTGAATTTTCAAATTTTCAAATTAAAGCTTTAAAAGATGTTAATTCAAACGCTCAGTAATTTTCGCGTATAAAATGAGAGCTTTTAAAAGTTTTCAATTGAAAAATTTTTAATTAAAAGCTGTTAAACTGCAAAATTTCTTTTTTTAACATTTATACATTGTACAGTTGAAATGATTATTAAAAAATAGAAATCCACGCTACCATTTTCAAAGCTATGAATTGAAGAATGAATCAAAAAATTTATAAATTTTCAATATTATATCATTTCAAGCAATTTTGAGCTAGAAACAATAATTTATACATTAAAATTTGTTTTAAAATCTCTTCAAATATTCTCTTAAAAATTTGTTCAAAAAATAACATTTACCAATTTTCCAGGATTCTAATAATAAGTGTATTAGCTTGGGACTGGAATTTTTCCTGCAATTTTTTGAAAATCCTGCAAAAGTAAAAAAATTACCTTAAAATCATCCAGATTCTTTTTTGAAAATTTTGGAAATCTTATTAAATATTCTTTTAAAATTAATTAAAAAAAAAATTATTGTTAGTTTTTCTAAGAATTTTGATACCAATTTTGGAATCTTTTCAAAACTTCTAAATATGTTTTAAAATTACTCGATTATTTTCCAAATTAATAAATGTTCAACTGTTCTTTATTTTTCAAAAATTTTTAATTAATTTTCTAAAATAAAAAATCATTTTAAATTTTCCCAGCGAAGTTAAGAAAATTTTTTTATTTTCAAAACCTTTAAAGAATCTTAAAAAGTTTCAATATTTTATTTCAAAATGTACAAAAATCTAAATTTAGTTTTTTATTTTTCGAAATATTTTCCAGTTTTAAATTAAGTTTGTATCTTCTCAAAACTTGTAAATATCTCTTAAACTAACTTAAATTTTGTCCAAATAGATAATTATTTAATTGTTATTTATGCATCAAAATTCAATAATTTCATTTATATATTAAAAATTTGTTGAATATAACAATTAAAATTGTAACGTACACAGTTTTAATTTAACAATCTGAAATATTAACGACTCCAGGCTTTCTGTTTCAAATAATTCAGTTTAAAATTGTTTAGTTTTTAATAGTTGATTTATAATTGCTCATTTTAAATGAAAAGTAAAACATTGCTAAAAATTCAAAAAAATGTCTTTCCTAATAATTAAATAATTTCAAATGAAATGGGTTAAAAATGGAATATTTCAGATTGCAACTTGTTTAACTACTGAGTGTCAAACACCCAAATTAAAAAAAGTAAAATTCTGTAGTTTTCTGTAATGCCTTGTAGATTTTTACAACAAAATAAAAAAAATATTATTAAAAAGTTATACAAATTTTTTAATTGTAGAAACTTGTACGTTATTGTTATTTTTTTTCACTTTTCTACAAGAAAATACAACAATAAAATTAGCTATTTCTATTTAATTGTATGTTTTTGTAAAATTTTGTACATGTTTTAACAAAAAATTACAGTTCTAGAAACGTTGTACTTTCTTGTAAAAATTATTTCCAACAGGGTAAATTTTACCTTCTTTTAAAAACAAATCTAAAAAAACAATTTTTGAAGATAAAAAAAATCCAGAGCATAGAGATTTATAGAGCAATATAGGAAAATTCGAATTTTTCTCCCACCCTGAAATTCAAAATTTTGTTTAAACATTTATTTTTTGGACCCAGGACCAAATTAATTTTCAGAGCTGAATATCCATTTTTATTGGTTGAAAGTTAATTTTTTTTTTAACTAAAAATTTAACTATTCTAGATGAAGATTCATCAATTTTGTTGAAAATTCATATATTTGGTTCCAATTTTAACGATTTTGATTATAAATTGAGTACTTAACTGAAAATTTAAATATTGCAGTTTAAGATTCATTATTTTATTTGAAAAAAAATATATATATTTTTGGTTGAAAATTAAATCTTTTTGGTTGAAAAGTCCAGTATTATATTTTTGGTTGATAATAATTTATCTTTCTGATTAGAAATTGTTCAAAATTCACATATTTTGTTGAAAAGTCATCTTTTTGAGTCGAAGATTTAACTATTTGGTTGAAAATTAATCAGTTTTGGTTGGGGATTCAACTATTCTGTTTATGATTTGTTTCTTTTGGTTGAATTAATCTGTTTGGTTGAAAATTAAGCTACTTTGTTGAAAATCCATTTTTTTGTTGAAAATTTAATTATTTGGTTAAAAATTCAACAACTTTGTGAAAAAAGTAATTTTTTGCTGAAAATTTAACTGCTTTGGTTGAAAATTCAACTATTTGGTTGAAAATTAAGGGTGTTGAAAATTAATCAGTTTGGTTCGGATTCAACCATTCTGTTTATAATTTGTGTTTTTTGGTTGAATTAATCTGTTTGGTTAAAAACTTCAGTGTTTTGTTGAAAAGTCATTTTTTTTAACTTAATTATTTGGTTAAAAATTAAAAAACTTTGTGAAAAAGTCATTTTTTGGTAAAAATTTAACTACTTTGGTTGAAAATTCAACTTTTTGGTTGAAAATTAAGGGTGTTGAAAATTAATCAGTTTGTTTGGGG